>RJWM01002417.1:0-34414 GCA_004363535.1 Dasyprocta punctata
GGGGGGGGGTGTTTAGTGTTTGTGCCTGATTCCAAGCGCCGGTGCCGCGCAGGCCGGGCGGGTGTCCCGCGAGGGGTCCTACTCATTCTCCTCCAAGGCCCTGATATCAGGACCCCAGAGGGCAGTCCATATTGCTTCCTGATCCATGCCTGCGCCGCGCGGGCCGCGCTAAGGAGATTTTAATAAGAAGAAACAATAGTTATATCTACTATGTAATTATATCTAATGTTTTTCCACAGTATTTTGTTTTTGGTACCAGAATTGAACTCAGGACCTTGCACTTGCCAGGCAGGCTCTGTGCCACTGAGCTGTATCCCCAGCCATATCTAGTGTTTTTTATTCCTTTGTAAAAATCTGGATTTTGATCTGGGTAGTATTCTTAAAGTTTTTAATGTGTCTAAAAAAGGTTTTTTTGGGTAGAAATAGGTATGTAGATTTGTCTTCAGGTACTTAAACGTGTTTGTTTTTTAGCTTGCATGGTTTCTTGGGGAAATCTATCACCCATAGGGATGTGACTTTTTCTCTTGCAGGTTTTTTTTGTTTGTTTGTTTGTTTTTGTTTTTTTTTGGTACCAGGGATTGAACTCACAACCTTGTGCCTGCCAGGCAGGTGCTTAGGCCACTAAGCTAAATCCCCGGCCCTATTTTTTTGACACAGGGTCTCACTATGCAGTTCAGGCTGACCTTGAACTCACTTTGTAGCCCAGGCTGGTCTTGGACTCACAATGATCCTCCTGCCTCAGCCTCCTGAGTGCTGGGAATAAAGGTGTGCGCCACCACGCCCAACTAGTTTTTGGTTTTGATGACAGTACTAGGGACTAAACCCAGGGCTTCATTCATGATAGGTCCATTTTTTACCACTGAGCTACAGACTCAGTCCTTATTCATTGGTTTTAAGTAATTTGACTGTGATGTATTTTGGTGTAACTTTTTACTCTTCTTATGCTTATAACTTGTTAAGCTTCTGGGATTGGTGAATGTATTATTTTATTAAATTACAAAAACTTAAGCCGGGCGTGGTGGCACACGCCTTTAATCCCAGCACTTGGGAGGCTGAAGTAGGAGGAGCGTTGCGAGTTCGAGGCTGGCTTGGGCTGCAACGTGAGTGCAAGGCCCGTCTGAGCTACGTAGTGCGACCCTGCCTCAAAAAATCAGGGCTGGGAGTTTGGCTCAGTGGCTTAAGCGCCTGCCCTGGCAGGTGCGAGGTTATGAGTTCAATCCCTGGTGCCGCAAAAAAAAAAAAAAAATTACAAAAACTTTTGACTGTTACTCGTGGTTTTTTCTTTTTCTACCTGCCTCTCCTCTGAGGATTCTTATTATAAATGCACTAGGATATTTAGAATTGTCCTATGACTCATTGATGCCCTATTCACTTTTTCCTTTTTTGTTTCCTGTTTTATTTTAGGTATTTTTCATTGCTACGTCTTCAGGTTCCCTAGTTTCCCTTTTAGTATCTAATCTATTGATAATCTCATCCAAGGTACTTTCACCTCAAACACTAATTTTAATCTCTACAGGTTAAATTGGCTCTCTTATATCCATGTCTTTAATGTATTTCAAACTTTCCTCTAGTCTTTTGATTTCAGAGTATGGTTGCAGTAACCATTTGCATATCTTTACCTACTAATTTGTTGTTCTGTGTTAGATCTGGATTATCTTTCATTGATCTTGTTTTTTTACTGATATTGACCACCTTAGTGAGTGTGCTGGTACTTTTAAAGTATGGGTCCTAGGATACAGAATCATCAGGGACACGCTGGCAGTCTGAGGCCTAGCTGTAATGAAGTTTTTCTTTCAGTTGTGGTGACTTTTTTTTCCTTCTCAGTAAGTGAAATTCAAGGTCAATCTTCTGTGTGTGTCTTTCTTTTTTTCTTTGCCTTTTAATTTCCTTTAGTCTTCAATACAGTGTCTCCAAAGGGTTCTACTTTATTTATGTTTAAGTTAACCCGTCTTTCCCCAAGCACTGCTCCTTTCAGGCTGCCAGGTAACCTTTCTAGTAGTCAGGAAAAAGGAAAGGAGAATTTGTAGTGTTTTGTGGTCCTAACTATGCCTCTTGCTTGCATGACTTGTGATTTGTGTTCATTATTTGACATTTAATTAAACTTTTTCTCTCTGAGAGTGGTTTTGTTTGTGCATCGTTTAATAATTCCATGTTCCCACCCCCCTTTTTTTTACCTTCATATAATTTCTTAGGCCTCCTCTCCTGCTTTCATTACTTGCAGGCTTATAGAAGTGTAAGTGGTGGAATGGTGGGAGATCTGTTGGAATTTAACTTATTTTCTTAGCTAGAGATAATTTGGAGTTTGTATAGTAGCCCGTATCTCTTAGTAATGCTAAAGATATGGATTGTGTGTGGTCTCTTTATTGATTTTGTGACTTTCCTGACTGATTGTGCTGGTCACCATTTTCCCCCAGACTTGGAATTCATCCTTATATTACTTTTTAATGTGGGTAAAAGGACAACTGTTGTTCATTTTATTGTGGCTCCCCTCTAAGAACCATAGTAGGTGAGTATTAGATCCCTACCTAATTCAGGCTGTGCTGTTCTCTGCAGGTCTTTGATCAGGCCAGAGTGGAAGTTCCCCTCTTTCCCTTCAGCATTGTCCAGTTCTCTTTTGAGTCCTTGTCACCTGTCCTCACTGAGGAGATGAGTAAAAGGGTAAGTAGATGGGTTTTGCTGAACAGTTTAATTTTTATAAAAAAAGGAATCAGGCGTGTGTGCGGTTCTACATTTAAGCAGTGTATCTTCTGCGTCTTTCCATGTCACTATATAATTTCTCTTATTTTTAAGGATTACATACTATCCCACTGTATGGTATACTTACTACTGATAGTATTTATGCTTTACAATTTTTCTGTTACAAATAATGTTGGAGCAAACATCAGTGTATATGAATTCTTATATACTTGGTAAGTCGAAAAATTTCTTGAGGGTGAAGTTGTCCCATGTTTTGACTCATGATTTCAGTTCTCTTTCCATGCTACCTTTTCATCATACTCTGTTGTTTTTCTTATAGATGAAGACTAAGTGGAGAGAGATGTCAACTGTCTATGCTGGACCAGTTAGCAAAACTTGCAACTTCAGAGCTCTGAAGAGGCTGTTGAAGAGCTTTGGCCCAATTCAGTCAATGTCTTTTGTTCTTGAAACTTACCAGGTAAGAAAGCTAGAAAATTCAGATTTTGATCTACTAGATTAGTGTTAGAAATTCAGATGACTTTGGGGGTCATACACATAATTAGTGAAGTAAGCTTCACTGTCTCTATCTCTGACAGGAGTAGTTGTTGACCCATAAGAATGTACAAGAGGTGGTAAAAATATATATTACAGTAAGACACATTGCCACTGATCCCTTCAAAATACTCCTCATTGCATCAAACACACTTATCCCATTGTCTTGCCACTTTCTGAAGCAGTTTTGTATCTTTAGTTGTGCTGTTGTGACTGCCTGTCAATGTCCTGAATCAGTTCAAAACATTTATCTTTCATGATTATGTGGGGAAGAGCCAGAAGTCATACAGTGTCATATCCATTGAATAAGGTAGATAAGGACACAGCGTAATGTTTTCTCCTGCCTTTCTGTTGATGGTACTCAACAGCACCATTCATTGTACTTTTGATCATATTTCGTAAAAACACACAAAAGAGAACTTCCAGAGCTGCTTCAAAAAGTGGTAAAGAGTGGTGGGATTACTGTGTTTGCAGCAAAGGGGGAGTATTTTAAGAGAGATTAATGACAGTGTATCTTTTATTATAATTGATTTTTAAAATATAAACATGTACTATATTTTTCAGTCACACCTTATATACTTAGGAATGCTTGATCTTGTTTTTATGTGTACAGTTTTTTATTTTTGTTTTGAGAATTGAGAAACCTACTAGTTTTCAGACATTGACACTAACATTCTTAAATTCATTTAGACCATATCTCCTGCTTGAATGTGGCCTTTGGGCCATCTGATTGTGATACCAGCTTTAAATGATAAAATACAGTGACAGACTTAATTCTTTCCACTATTCTTCTGGCTGCAAACTCAATTGCACATGAACCAAGTAAAATTTCCCGATAAGGTCAGTGATGGGTTTTTCCCATTTGTGCTCTTCTGAATCAACATGGTGCTGGACGGCGCCTCCCTGCAGCACTGACTTCCTCGTCCTTGCAGATCCTAAAGTTGAACTTCCCACTTTTCACGCATGCACCAACGCTCCCCCAATCAGCTGTCAATACGTCATTCCACCCACCCCTTCAACTCCACCCCCTGTCAAAACCAAATAAAAGTGCAGGGTTTTCTTTGTCTCCCTCAGAGGGTGCTTGCATCTCTTTGGCAGCCTTCCAGTGCCTGCAATGAAGTCCTCCTTTCTTTCTCTGTTTTATCTCCTTTAGTCTTTCTTGCTTCAGAGAACCAGTCAACATTAAACCTAATCATTGAATTTGAGTCAATGAAGACCAAGGTTGATATCCAGAGTGATAATATTATAAGCACATATAGAGACAGTGAGAAAACCATGAGAAGAATTACAACTAGTATAACAAAATATGTAGAACAATACATAATAACTAGTAATAAAGCTTCAGAGAGAGAGGATCGAGGTAGCTGGGAGGGGTTAGGCAGATTTCACTGTAAATTTTTGTACCTTTAAGATTTTGAATTAGGCAACTATTAAACTGGTACATTAATAGCTATTAAAATGAAGCAAAAACATAAAAACTTCCAATGTAATCTAAGTCTAGAATCCCAGATATTTAAAAATGTACTTTCCCCAAATCGTTTGTTACTGTCTTTCTTCTGACAGAAATTAGAAAGCTTATTGCTGAGAAAATGGACTGAGGGATGAGAAGTTGGTTGTAAGGCACTGTAACTTCTTTTTGTAAGTCATTCTATCAGCACATGCACAGGGGTATGTGTGAAATATGTATAACATAAAGTATACTACCCTTTTTGCCATTTTCAATAGCATTTAAATGTATTATATTGTGTAACCATCACTACCATACATCTGCAGAGCTTTTTCATTATCCCAAACTGACACCCCCCATTAACAGTGTACCTCCCTATTGCCTCCTTTCTCCCTCAGCCACTTACTACTTTCTGGCATTATGAATTTGACAGCTGTGTATAGTTCATATAAAGGGGATCATACAGGATTTGTCTTTTTGTGTCTGACTTCACTTTGTGTAATATCTTCGTTGTTCATCCATGTTTTAGCATAGATCACGTTTCCATTCCATTTTATATGTATGCAACATTTTGTTTATCCATTCTTCCATTAGTGGACATTTGGGTTGTTTCTACCTTTTGCCTATTGTGAATCATGCTGCTTTGAATATGGATGTATAATGTGTTCCAGTTTTCAAGTCTTTGCATCTACAAAGTAAAATTGATGCATCAAAAAGTAATTTTGTTTAAGTTTCAAAAGAAGCACCATACTGTTTTCCATAGCATCTACATCATTTTACATTCCCATAAGCAAATAATACGGGTTCTAATTTCTTCACATCCAACCAGTACTTTTTGTCTTTTCTTTTTTCTTTTCTTTTATGATAGCCATCCTAGTAGATGTGAAGTAGTATCCCACTTTAGTTTTGATTTGCATTTTCCTATAATTAGTGATATTAAGCATCATTGGTAATTTTTTATCTTCCTTTGGAGAAAACCTATTCAAATGCTTGCTCAATTTTAATCAGATCATTTGGGTTTTATATTATTTATTTGTGTATTTATTTATTTATTGTTTTTTTGAGACAGCGTCTTGCTATACTGTTCAGGCTGGCCTTGAGCTCACTTTATAGCCCAGACTGGTCTCGAACTCACAACAATCCTCCTGCCTCAGCCTCCTGAGTGCTGGGATTACAGGCGTGCATCACCATGCCCAGCTCCTGGGTTTTATATTATTGAGTTATAGGGATTCTCTATAAATTTTGGATACTAATCCTTTCTCAGACATCTGATTTCCTCCCATTCTGTAGGTTGCCTTTTGGCTTTGTTAGTGCCCTTTGATACACACAAGTTTTAACTTTTGGTGAAGTCCAGTTTGTTCGTATTTTCTTTTGTTACCTGCCTTTGGTGTCATCTTCAAGAAATCATTGCCAAAAGCAGTATTATAAAGCTTTCCTGCATGAGTGCTTTTGTCTTCATAATGATGCTGTGGCTCAGAAATTGACAAAGATTTAGCTACTCTGAGTTATTAAACTGAAATTCATACTTTTTGAAGATGTGGCCTAGCCACTAGAAGAACTTAATCTCACCAAGCTTGTAGGAAAGTTGCCCATTTGAAATTCGGACAGATGGAAATCTCTGGCTATGACTTACATAATGACTTTAGTGAATTATACTAAATACTATGAAAAGCAAAATGGATATTAAAGAATTCATTTAATACTTTCCTCACATCACTCAGGGAAGTGGACCTTGATTTTGAGTGGCAAATAAAGGTTAGTTATTGTCAGAGAACCAGTTTCTGAACCTTGATGATTCTACTTAAAGTTAACTTTGGTGGTCAGTGCTTATTTAGCCCAGCATAACAAGGATGTCTGTTCTAATGGCTCTGGCCACTGTAATTTGGGTTCCTCAGCTGGAAAGCAACAGTGAGGAAGTCTTGATCTTTCTGCAGCTTCATCTCTGTGTATGGTATGAAGTCCTAGAAGCTGCTCAGCTGGCCATAGAGTCCTTGAATGGTGTTATGGTGGAAGGTATCTATGTCAAGGTAAGATGGTCAGAGAAAGCTCAAAGTAGACTCCTTCAGTCAGATCTGGCCTAGCACAGCCTGTATCTACTGTAGCCCAACACATACAGGAAACACACTAGAAAGGCCCAGGCCTGTAAGACTTTCTGTTATGGAATGTCTTCTGCCAAGTCTGGCATTCTCTTAACAGTGACCTAAGACTTTCATTTTTTGTTATAATTACCTTGGCTAGATTGAGTTTTTTTAATTCCTTATTTCTACATAGGCCCTCCACTGGTTTTTTCTGGGTGGTCAGCTTTCAGAGGGATCATATGCTTTCATTTGAAAGTTTTGGTTTTTTTTTTGGCAAGTAAGCAGAATTTCCTTGGAGGTGGGAGGCAGGAAACTGAAGAAAATATATTTACATGAAAATATTTTTATACATGTCAATTCAGTGTTTAATTATAGTTCTCTGAGGCAGTTATCATTAGCTTTCTTACAGATTAGGAAGCTGCAAAAGTTAAGTTGCTAATGTGCACAGCCCTGAGGATGAAAGTGTTGCCTTTCTACCACTGACATCACCTTTTCTTGGTTAGGTGCAGAGGCCTGTGACAGAACTTACCCTTGATTGTGATATACTTGTGAATGAGCTGGCGCGAGATCCTGAAAACCGAGATACTATTTATCTATCTGGAGTGAGTGAAGCCTTCAAAGAACACATGTTCCAGCAGTGTGACCACTTCCCAGGCCTAGAAGCTGTGATCCTGCCTAAAGATCTTGAAAGTGGAAAGCAAAAAAAATACTGTTTCCTGAGTAAGTCTGCCACCCAGTGTGTCCCTGGAGAAAGTTGGGGCTGGTGATAACAGAGGTCAGAGAAGGGGAGGGTTCACCAAATAAGCTCTCCTATGGTGGACAGTCGATGAGGACAGGAGCCTCTGATCTGGTCCTTCCCCTAGGGCCCTCGCCAGGTCCTAGCTTGTATGGTAATCAGCTTTCTTGGCCCTTAGTAACAGAAGATGAATGTATATTCTTATTTTCAGAATTCAAAACTCCTGGCAGTGCCCAGAGGGCCCTCAGCATTCTTACAGGCAAGGACTGGAAACTGAAAGGCAGGGGGGCCCTAACCCCCAGGCACCTCCACGAATGGCTCAGGGACTTCTCACCTGAATCAAGAAGACCTCCAGGGCTTCGAATAATACCTCTTCCTTCAGAGCAGCAGACCTTGCAGGTGCGTGTGTGAGTGAATGAATTTTTTCTGATTAGAGTGAGAAGGTTGCTGCTCTACTGCTGTTTCTGGACCCTGGACTTGTGTTTCTGGAGATTAGTCAGGAGAGGTCTGCTCAGTGATACTTGATCTTTCAGTCACTTTTTTCTGCCCAGTCGCCAGTCCTGTGTCACTGTCTACCTTTTTCTAGTGCTAGACACATTATTTTCTTCCAGCTTTCTGATACTTCTACCCCCTTCATACTTGCAAAATCTGATTTTTAGTCTCAAGATAACTGCCAGTGGACTTTGAAGGACTAAAGTGGGAGAATGGAGAGCTAGACAAGTCTTTTTTTTTTTTTTTTTTTTCTTTTTTTTTTGCGGCACCGGGGATTGAACTCACAACCTTGCGCCTACCAGGGCAGGCGCTTAAGGCACTGAGCCAAACTCCCGGCCCTGGGGTTTTTGAGGCAGGGTCACACTATGTAGCTCAGGCCGGCCTTGCGCTCGCATTGTAGCCCAAGCGGGCCTCGAACCCACAACGCTCCGCCTACCTCAGCCTCCCGAGTGCTGGGATTAAAGGCGTGCGCCACCACGCCCGGCTAGACAAGTCTTAAATGATTTAACGTGGGGTTTCCCAAAGTGGTATGTACACAAGATAAATTTTGGTTTTCATAGGTGGACTTTTTTGATTTTGTTTTCACTTTTATAGTTATTGACTTGTTTTTCTAACAGTCTACTAGAAAAATCCTTAGACAAGGTTCAGAAGAAATTGCCTCAGTTTAAAGAAAAACATTAGAGGCAGATACTGGAATAGAGATGGAATAGCTGAAGCTTGGAAAATTCTGTCCTAATCTCCCATGTTTAGCAGATGAGAAATAACAATGCGAACTGGTAAGTGCCTCATCCATCATGACAAAGATACTTAGTGCAGAGGGCAGACTACAGGTCTCATTAGTGATATGGCTTCCCTAGCTCGGGGCCCTGGAAGACCCATCTGAAGGAAAAGGCAGCAGTCATCCTCTGAGGAGGTCCTAAATCACCCTGGAAACTTGCAGTGTGAGCTAGCTTCAACAGAACATTTGTATAGAACATTTACTGAGAATCCCAAGGCCTTAGAGCCTGAGAGAATGTTGCAACCCCTCCAGATGTGAACAGAAAGTGTTCTTGTTAAGTGTTGGCCTGTGCCTTTGATTCCAGACTCTGAAGACTGATCATCCAAAGGTAGCAGCCTGGCACTGGGGCCAGAAGATTAGTAAGCTCTACCACAATATGGACCCAGGTACCCTCTGCCTTGTCCTGCTTCCAGGATCCAAGAGGTGAGGACAGTGATAGGCTGTTGCTCATGACTGTGGCCCTTGGATTTAAGCTGTTCTTGGAGAAAGGCCTTTTGGTAATGTCCAGGTACATACCAAGGACTTACACAAGTCATCTCTTAATTCTTAAATCGAATTAGTTCTAAAAGATAAGAACTATATTCCTGTTTTACATTTACATGCTCTTATATCACCACATTTATAGATCCCTCAAGGAGACAGTTAATGCCAGTTTAAAACCAGAGGACTTACATTCTTTAGTCTCCTGGGGTAAGAAGTAGCTGGTTAACCTCACTTGAGAAGAAAAGGAGGAGGCCCAGGCTTATGCATGATCAGGGAGTTCTCCTGATATCAGCGATTTGTTGCCTCCCTTCCCCTTACTTCATAGTGCCTCTTTACTCTAAAGGCATGTTTTGCCAATTCTAAGCCTAAGGATTACTGGAGCAGGACTCTTCCTTTACCTACCTTATCAAGTAGTTGAGAAATTTTCCCATTATAGGTTTCTAAAATGAGTGATTTGGAGTCAGTAATTTTCAAATCCTTTTGATAATAATGCCCCCCCACCCCCTTTTGAGACAGAGCCTCACTATGTAGTTCAGGCTGGCCTTGGGCTATGTGGTGAGACTATGTCTCAAAAAGCAAAAAAAAAAAAAAAAAAAAAAAATTCAAATGGGTAGAAAAATGAATGAGTACATAGGTTGGAGCAAAAAAAGGAAAGAACTGTCCTTTTGGTGCAGTTTGAAAAACACTGGGCTAAGCAAAAAAAAAAAAAAAAAAATCTTAATTCTGAAATTCTGGGACATGGCACAATGCAAATAGCAGAGTTTGAATACTGCAGGCCTTGAAGTGTGGATCAGAAATTTGTTTCCTGTCATAAAGTCCTTGTAATGTACACTTGAAGGTCACTGGTGAGTAGCTTTAAAGTATTACTTTTTCTGAGAAGCAGAAATAAGTATTAGATATTTGTATTGGGGAGGACGCCTAGATCAATATACTTTGAAGAGTCTTATAGGTAAGCTGACAATTAAAAAGTGAAAACAAGTAAAATATGACCAAAAGTTGCTAATACAGCTTTTTGTTTAAGAGCAGATGCCCTGGGGCGGGGGTGGGGACAGAGAGACAACTTGCCATTAGGTAGCTTGTTAGGGCCAATGTGTATGGAAGAAGGGGTGGCGTAGGGGACTACTCTTCATTTTCTCAGGTAGAGTATTTATATTGCAGTCACTGTTTTCTAGATAAACTAAAGAGAGCCAAAGCATTCTCCTTCCAGAAATAGTACCTGTGTTCCATAGAGGGTAAAGTCTTGGGAGAGAGAGGGAGTGCAGGGGTCAGGGAGCAAAAAAGGCTTAGGTTCTGACTGAGGCAAAGATGCTGACAAAAGTTTGACAGTTCAGGAGAATGAGACGCTTTAGAAGCAACACATCCTCTAGTGAGGAAACCCAAGGTACTCCTTTCTTTTAAAAGTCACACTGTGAAAAAAAAAAAAGAAAAAGTTAAGAAAAAAAAAGTCATACGGTGATTTCTGTAGCCATATTGATTAAACCTAGTAGCAGCACGCATTTCCCTGTCAGCTTACTGTTGCTAACTTCTCTGGTCCTTGTCTGGAGCTTCTCCATGCTGCCAGGGGACACTTGGGAAGTAGAATGCTCAGGAAGAAAGCTATGCAAAGTCAACAGGTTTCCTCAGCCAGGGCCCTGACTCAGCTCTTAACCCTTACATTTCTGGTAGCTGCTGAAATTAATATTGGAAATAGTAATAATTGTTATAATTTATCAAACCCTCAGTAAACAGCAAATATTGTGTTAGAATCCCTGTTGACGAGGAGAGAAAAAGTCTCAGTTTAAGCAACTTAAGATCATACAGCTAGCAAGTACATAGTCAGAATTTGAACCTTGATGATTTGACTCCAGAGCCACTCTTTTGTCCTCCGAGTTCCACTTTTCCATCCCCAAAGGCTGGTACTTACTAGCTTAAGGTCAGATATCAGGTATAAACAGATTCTGTGTATTTGTCTATTTCTGCCTGCCTGCTTATTCCTTTAACCAATTGCATGAATATTCATGACAGTGTGCAGGGAAGTAGGAGGTATTGAATGATTCCTAAACTTTAAATAATGTGCCAGGTATTTTACAACATACATTATTAAGTAAGTTAATGTTTTATAAAGTTTTTCAAGTAGTGTTGGCACATTATAGGTGCTACTAGTGTTTAATGAACAAAAGACTTAAGACTAACAGCAGGTTATAAGGACTCTGATGACATAGTTCCATTATTGGTATCCTGGTTCTATCACTATACAGTTGTATGACTGAAGCAGACCATATAATATCTCTAAACTTGTTTATTTAAAATGGAGATAGCAGTTGTTCTTACATTATTAAGGTGTTTTGAGGATTAAATGAAACAAGTGCTTATTACAGTTCTTGGTATGTACTAAGAACTCAGTGTGTGTTCACTGTTCTTGTCTGTAGTTCTCATGAAAAGCTTTGCGAAATAGTAGTTTGTAGTTTCATAGTTGAGAAATGAGACATGGTTGAGATGTGCCTTGTATCTTAAGTAGCAGAGGTGGGACTCCAGTCAGGCCTCTGGGACTGGTCTGTTCTTTCCATTGAATCATCCTCAGCAGACAGCTTTCCATAAACCTGCCTGCCTTTTGCTCTGTGGTACACACACATGCTCAAATACTTACCTACTATAGCCAAGGAATTTATAACCGTTCATTCAACCCTATGGATAAAAATCTATTTCCATTCCTCATTTATTGCAGCAGCATTTATGGATCACTCCCTGGCCTAGGCCTGATGGCAATAAAAGATGAAGAGGGATGCACCACCACAGGCATGGGTTTGTGAGTCTGCTCATCGCTTTCCATGTGTCATGTCTTACCTTTTACACACAGCTGCCAGGCCTCTTCATCCATCAGACAGCTTCTGTGGAAACATGGTGTACCAGCTAAAGGAGTCTGTTTCATTTACATGCCATGGACAAATTTTCATTATGTGCCTATAATTCAAGCATTCCTCATCTTAAAGAAGGAAACCAGTTTTATTTTGTTTTTGTCAGTAAGTTTATACACACAGTTGCTCATTTCATGTAGCACTTCCATGAATGGTATATCTGATAAGGAAGTCAGGAAGAATGACGTGTGGAGAAAACAGCTGAGTAAGCAGTTTGTCAAAGTTGTAATAGATGTTTGAATAAAGCAAATTTCTGTAAGACAAATTGTTTTTTCATTGGCAGCTGTCATAAAATTGGAAGCGGGGGGATATAAAGTGAACTGAAAATCTGCAAGTTCACCAGAGTGAAAGACTTCTTTTTAGCTTTTTACCAATCCTGGAAACCTTCCCAATTCCGCTATTGGGAATCCCGCCTCCCTCAGAATGTGGCTGCAGTGCCACCCTCTACCAGCAGGTGCCTCCATGACACCAGCTGCACCCCAGAGGACTGGAAACTGAACTCTAAGTAAAAACCAGTGCTTTGCCTTTTAACCAGCTGATAAACGTTCTGTTGGAAAAGATAAGGAGCACAGGAGTACAGTTCCAAAACTGATTAGACATATAGAGACGTTAACTGTCCTCCAAAAAGGCAAACTAATCTGTCATGTATATATATCACATCAAAAACCTTGCTCCATAATCAGACCCCACAATCTCTAGAATAATAATTCACACAAAAACACATGTGAAGGTATCAGAGCTTACAGTAGAGTTCTAGGTAGCCATTTTTAAATGTGTGTGTGCACATACACGTGTCCTGAGTGCCTAATGTTGAATCCCAGTTTACTTATTGTTGACTTGAATTCCTTTGCATCTCTGTTCTTGGGATGATAATTCTAGGATTGTGATGATAAATGAAATTATGCATTCATTATATATATATATATATATATATATATATATATATATATATAATTTGTTGTATGAAGTGTGGAAGACTGTAGAATAGTATGTATAGTTTGAGTTTGATCTGTAGGAAAACTTTTACAAAGCTATTCTTAGGCTCATAATTAAACCTAGAAGCCTGTTTCCCAAGATGTTAACAGTACTTCTCTCTGGCTAGTGTGACTGGGAAATTAGGTTTTGCCAAATACCTTTCTGTAAGCTGGACTTAAAAGTTGCTTTTATGATTCAAAAAACAAACAGTTCTATTAAAATTAATTCTCAAAGTTAGCCATTTAGGGATGTTTAATCCTTTAAATGTAACTTAGATCTGACCCTAAATGGATCTAGCACCGAAGAACTTGATTTGGGATTAGGACATTGCTATTTGGAGCCCCACTGTCAGGAGTATAGTTTTCTGCCAGCTTCAGCTGCAAGGCCCTGAGAACAGCTTGACATTGACAGTGTTGTTGGATTCCTTCCTGCCCAGCTGAGCCTCAGAACTGTGGCAGTTTAGCTGATACGTACCTCTTGAGGCTCTTGTCCCAAGAGACAGAGTAAGTGCCTATATTGGATGCGAGAAGGCCTGGATTGGAGCTTCAGCTTTGCTCCTGGGTATTCTTGGGCAAGTTAGTTAACCTTATTTGCTTTATAAATTTCTTTTTCACAACTGTTACAAAATGAAGAAATACCTGCTTTTACTAACTTGGGAGAACTCAACGATCTAGTTTGTGGAAACTGACAGAATAGTGGGCTATGTTATGAGTTATTTTCCTTGTCAGAGCCTTTTGCCTCATCTCTAAATGTGGGAAAATTTGTACCTAATTCATAAGGTTATCATAAGGATTAAATTAGGGAAAGCCCAGAACAAGTGCTTGATAAATAACAGGTATTTTACAAAGATCATCATTAAAGTACAGGAATGGATTAGGCCTTCCAGAATTTAGGGCACTCCCCTCGTTCCCAAAACCAGCCATTTCCTTCTGAATGGGTGGGGCAGGAGCTTTCCCTTGGGCCCCAACTCCAGAACCTTGTAGAGATGGACCTGAACCACAAAGCCTCTGAGACCTCAGTCTGCACACACTGTTCTTTCAGTCATCAATGCTCCCACCTTTTGGAAGCCAAAGCTGCCAACTTGGCCTCTTGCAAAACACACATTCCATTCATAAGTGCGTTTGTGCATTTTTCCTCCCACACCCTTCTAGGCAGCCAATGCAGAGCTGCCAAGGCAGCTGCTGGAGAAGTGGTGTCTGGTTTAGAGGGAAAAGGCAACTCTTAAAGAGTTTTTACAGAACTCTTTGATTCAGGCTTTGAACATATTACTCCCATTTTCTGGCCTCCCTACCAACCAGTAATAGGACAACTCAGCCATGTTCATGTTCATTTGCTACCTTTTTTGTAATAATCTCTTCCGTACATATAGGTTCAATGGAAATTTGAAAAATCCAGAAAAATTAAAATTGTATCTAATCATGCCAAGTCAATGATTGTCAGTATTTTACAAGTTCCTATCAAACTTATTCCCATCATTCAAAAGCAGAGTTTTAAATACCTGTGTAACACTGTAATATTGAGGTCTCATGTTTCTAAAACACAGCCCTGTTGTCAACACAAGTTCCCAAATGCTGCTGCTAATTATATCCTTGCATATACATATTTGGCAGTTATTACTCTAAAAGTTTCTAAAAGAAATTATTGGATTAAACAATATTAACATTTACATTCCTTTATTTCCAGGTTTTTGCTGTTGGCCAGCATCAGTTCATTAATCTCTGCAATTTGATAGGTTAAAAAAAAAGTTTTCATTATAGATCTGATTCCTATATTTATTTGACTACTCTTTAGACTGGCATCCAAGTTTTTTTTTTCAGGAGCTTTTTGGCCAATTACTTTTTTTCTTCAGTGAGTTGTCCATATTCTTTGCCCATTTTTTTGGTTGGAAAACCAAGTACTTTTCCATACTTAATTTTTAAGACCTTCTTATGTATCAAGAAGTATCAACTGTTGCAAAAACATTTCTGGTTTGCTGTTATTCTTATTTATTTTTGAAATAGGGTGTTCGTTTGCAGTGAAGGCTGGCCTTGAATTCACAATGCCACCTCAGCCTCCTGAATTCAAGTGCTGGGATTACAGGCGTGCACCATAAATTAAATTTATTCTTTTGTGATTTCTTCTATTTGCTTTTATGTTTAGAAAGTCCTGACTGATCTAAATGTTTACCCACTGGGAAATTCATATACAGCACTTATAATTTTTTTTTTTTATAGTTACACCCTCATTTTTGGAACTTATCTTGGCATATGGTGACTATTCCAAATATTTAATTTTACCCAATTACCTATCATTATTTACCCAATAGAGGAGGATGCCTCCCTTTTTATAAATCCATGTATGTACTAGAGCTGGTACTTGTTTTTCTGTCTCACAACAGTATGCTCTTGTAGCTATTTTAATATACCGGCAGTGGCTCAAGTCCCCATCAGGATGGATTACAACATAGCAAGAGTTAAGATGCTTTGCTGCTGACTGCTTTTACTACTGTATTCCATTAGGACCTCCTTAGCACCCCTAAGCAGAGACTGAAAAAGAATTACAAAGAATGTGAAACCCAGGTTAGTGCTTTATGGCTTTTGGCTTTCACAATATGGTACCCTCAGAAGTACACTGAAAGAAAAGCAAAGTTAATAGCTTTCCTAACCCTTCTCAGATTAACCCTTTCTAGTCTGGATCTAAAACTAGAGCAACAGGGTTAATTTCCAGATGATTTTTCAATCTAAATATCTGTTTTGGTAACTTGATTTGACAGGAGGAAAAAGGCTAGGACTAACTCTTCTGGATTTGCCCGACTACTTTCCGTATACTGTACTGGTTGGCAGAAAGTCTGTTCCACGTGCAGTTAAGCTCACCTGTCAACTGTGTGAAAGTTACTTGTCTCTCATCTAATTGAAAATTGAATTTTAGGTACTGTGGTAATACCTGGAATAGCTTCAGGCTTTATACAAGCACCCAAAACTTTATCTTCCACTTCGTTGTTTCCCAAATCTGTAAGGCCCTGGCAGAGCTTGATAACTCAGAAGAGCCAGTGCACAGAAGAAACAAGCCCCAGGGCCAACGAGAAATAGTTCTGGAGACCTACTTTTTAAGAGAAAAGTACCCCCTACATATTCTTGTTCAAAGGAAAAAAATATGAGGAAAGTTCAGAAGCTTCTCCTTAGCTAAGGAATATATTCATGACTCCTAAAACTTTTGCAACCAAAGAGAAAAAGAACATCTAACCTTTACCATTGTATTTACTTATTTTTAGGAGACAGTAGTATGATGTTGGGACTCTTGGGGGATGCCATAAGGCCTTCCATCAAAGAAATGACTAAGATGGCTAGTTAGTAGTTTCCTGGAAGTAAACAATAGCTAGACAAAAGACAGTGGAAGGAAGCTAAGGGTTCTACATGGTTCACCATATTAGAATATTCTAGAATGTAAAAGGCAGATGGGGACCTAGGGGATCATGTTCAACTCTCCCCCATTTTGGCACAGAGGGAAGCTGAACCCCTAGGAAGGGTAGAATGATGTGAAATATCACTTGTAACCATGCTACTCTCCTCCCATTCTCTGGATTCCCTGCATGACTTACCTGACACCCTTTTGGAGAACCTTAATAAAGTTTGTAGTAATTGAGCACTTCCATGTCCTAGGTACTTTATGGACTTTCTTTTAAATCTTAACACAATGGAAAGTAAGATTTCTTCACTTTACAAATGAGTAAAACAGAAGATCACTGACTTGCCCATGGTCACACAGCAGTGGCACCAACAATTAAAGCCACATCAGGTTGTCTCCTTTGCCTTAATCACTGCAAACTGAAAATCCAGGGGCCATGCACCTGACACAGTGCTCAGATTGACTTTTTCAGTTATTAAAACTACTTAGGTAATGGCCCTATAAGGACTCACACGCTGTTTGCCTGTAAGGACTGGGACCCCAAAGGCCACCCATTGAGTTTGGTATATGGGAGGTCAAATACCCATGTTTGGAGCCTAGAGATTTTGTGCTGTCTAAATTATTTTCCAGAGCGTAAGAATTGTGTTCCAATATTGTTATATTGGAAGAGGCCCTAACTGGGTGAACCTTGTCCCAGAATAAAGTCATTTTTCTTTTTGCAGAAATATCAATAGTCAGGTAAACAAATTTATTGAATCCAACAGCAGGTAATCTTCCAAATAAAAAAAGACATCAGAAGAAAAAAATTGCAGACATCAAAGACAAATGTGTATAACAAGTTAATAAAAATATTCAAGGGGCCATTTGAAGAGTGCAACAGTGCAGCAAATACAAACCAAAGTATTAACTTTTGTCAAGTTTGTACAGTCTCATGAAACAGACACACTGATCACAAACTAAGAGGGATCCACAAAGGTGGAGGGTCACATGAGCAGTGGACTCATCACCTCAGCGGCTTAAGGCAGGATATGTGTAGGACCAATCCATCCAAGCCCCATTTGCCTATTGCTTCAAATTCCCTCTTTAAAACCTAGACTCGTATTCATTAGTGCAACAGGTAAGAGCAGTTAACCACAGAATAAGAGCCAGGAACCAAGGTCAAAGGGAAGACACTTCTTCCAGAGTAAATGTATGGGAAGGGGGCAGCAGCTGCTGAATGGCTTCCTTTGGCAATACCCAAGACTTGAAAGTAGCAGGAAAGGATGGTAGGTGGTGAAAGTAGGTACCTATGAGAGCAGGCTGGCTTTCAAAGAAGAAAGGGAGAATGTGATACCCCAGCACCTGAATTAGAAGCAGAACTTGATGTTTCTTGAAAGCTATTCCAAACCTTCTGGCTTCTGCAAACAGTACTGAAGCATCAGTTTACTTTGTCTTTTAAAAAGCAGGGAAATCTTGCCAATCTTGACAGACATATAGTCCCAGTTCAAGGCCAGATATGCTGTAATTAAGCTTACAAGGGAAACAAACTCTAAAGGGGAAATGGTGGGATTCCCTTTTATATCACTCAGAAAAGAGACTGGGAGTAAGAGGAGGATCAGTGTCATGTTCTCAGATTAGTCTCAATGAACACATTCCAATAACTTTTAACAGTCCTTCCAGCCATTTAAACGAACACTGCCAGAGTTCTCCAAGAAAGACCATTGTCAGTTACCAAGATGTTCAAATTCAAGTCTACCAAGGAAGACCTTTGTCAGTTATCAAGATATTCAAGTCATTAACCAAACATAACAGACAAGAAAAGCAGCAAAGCAAGCAACTAAAGGGGGAAAACAATACAAAGTAACAACAAAACCTAACAGCAGCTTTCTCCAAGTCCTTATTAATTGTCTAGTTCAGTCTACTTTTAGGCTCTGCTGCACTGAAGACCCTATGAAATACAGCAAACCAAACAGTTCCAAATACAGATTTTGTAAACTTTTAGACAAGTTTTTATCCCAGTAACTTCCCACCATTGTTTAGTACAATTTGGCATTAGTACACAGTGTATGAGGATATCAAGTGAACTGTGGGGTCCCGACATCCTACAGCCACCAGACCTGAGGACTTAAATTTTTGTGCCAGCCCCTGGGCCATCAATACTGTTTCAGACTAATACTGTATGCCTTAATCCTTTCTTAGTTCACAAGGTGGCTGGTTTGCACTCATCTTTGATAAGTTCAACATGTTCCTGCCACCTTGAACCACTGGTGGTACATGTGTGACAGTATTATCGGTTGTACAAGCCACTCAACGGGACGGTCATACATGTATGGCCCTGTCGTAAATGTGTTAATATTGAAAATACTGCCTCATACATTTCAACTGTGTTTCTCTGGACCTGTAAGTTTGGTTGAAATTGAATCTTTAGCCAGTTCTACCTAGGGGTTTTCTTCCCTTGTCGGAAGGACACACAAATGGGCACATTTGGCAGGATGAGGGGAGAGCTACGGAGGCAACCAACCAAAGCATAACAAAGTGTCATTACAAGAGGTAAGGTTAAGAATGATACATTCAAATTTGGCAAAGATGGGGAGTGATTCAATGAAGCAATACTTCATCTCATACCAGCTTGCTAATAAACTGCTAAAAAAAACCCTCAAAAAACAAAAACAAAACCATCACACCTCACAAAGCCATTCATCACAACTAAGTAATCTCGCAACACATACTCAGCTTGTTAGAGGCACTCTCTGATGCTGCAGGTGTTCAAAATGGTATCCACATCCTGTCCTTCTCCACATATCACCCTGGTGGCACAATGCTGAAGTGAGAGGTCGGCTGGCTTACCAGATGGGCAAGCATTTGGCCTCCTCCACAGAATTTCTGCTTGCTCACCCTTTAAGCAGTAAACCCATTTCTAGGTTGAGAGGAACAGGAGTGTTTCACTTCCCAGAAGTGTAAATACAAACCCTACACACATCTCACCTTGGATCTCTTTGCAGAAAAACTGCTTTTCTGTGGTTATGAAAGAGTCAAGCAGTGGCCCCGAGTTACTACAGTTTGAGATCCTTGCTTAGTATCAGGCCCTCAAACCTGGAAGTAAGTTCCTGACTGCTTTTTCTGGCTTCTCAACGAACAGATCATTTAAAAAAAAAAAACCAAAAATAATTTCTGAATGGCTCTTTTAAGAGTGGGGAAGCTGAGCAGTTAAAAACAAAATCCAGTAACAAAATGCACTCATTCTAATAAATCTGATGCATGGAATGTGAACTTACAGGCTGGAGAAAGAATCTATTTCAAATTCTTGAGGTCCTCAATGGCCTCTTTTTGTATATTTCTCCTTCATTCAACCTCTACTCATTCCAAAATTGGGAAAACCTGGGAGTTACAAACTGGCTGGATGACAGGTGGTGTCTTTAAGAACTGTGTGGGTACCCCACCTACAGGTGAACCCATAGAACTTGCTGGGGCCCTAGAGACTTTTAAGCAAGGATCTTGGGTCGTATTTAGAAAAAAAACAAGACTACTGTGGCCAATTTTAAAGTTACTCAACTGCTCAGCTAGAAGGAACAACTGACAGGTTTTAAATTAACAATAAAAATCAAATTCCAAATATGTTCCCCATGGCAATACGAATTTTAGAAAAACTTATGACTGTCAATATCCTTAAATCATCATCTTTGTAAAGATGGGAGCCCAGAATTGTAAGGCTTCTGATAGAGGAACTCAACATGCAAGAGTATAAACAGTTACAAATTTTTATTTAAAAGATTCCCTTTTTAATCTGTCCCAAAGTATTGGAAGCTGAACTGTACAAGCTCCTGCCACCCACCCCTCCCGTATAGTTTTTTGAGGATATATATATAGAGAGATATATATGTATCTCTCTATATATATAAAATGGAAAAATAACAAGTGGATTTGCTATGGAACCAGGTAGGATGAGAATCAGCTCCTCAGGCCCCGGTGGCAGTTTGGCCAAAGCTGGCCTGGCAGAGCGAGTGCATGGAGGAGTCTGAGGAACCGGGCCCCTTTCCTGTAAGGAAAGGGCTGGGCAAATTCATATTCTTTTATAGTGAAAATGGTCCAAATTCAGATATGAAAGCCTCCATTATGATGTTCCCTGGAACTCTTCTTATACTTTTTATATTGAAGGCAGCTCCCACTTTTATGGCCAGTTTTAGCAGGCAAAGAAAGGAATATAGATACATATATGTGTGTATATATATATATTTTATATAGGTAAAATATATACATATTTTATATATGTATATATACATATCTGGGGGTAGGGAAAGGACAAGAAGGGTCATGTAAACCTAAACAGTCATCACATTACCCCAATGAGCCTGACATTAACAAAAAGATAATAAATAACTCCTAGGGGTTAAGTGACAACATGGGTGCAGCAAGAAGGGAAAGGGCACACATTTAACTATTAAATACACTTCGATATTTGCTTGGCAGAGTTCAGACTTCTGCACTTGCCAGACAAGTAAGCTGATGATACTCAAAGAAAAAGAAAAAAAAAAATTCAAGCAGAGCTCCATACCACAGTTTTCTTTCAAGTCAGCTGGTCGGCCGGCAGAGTTTTCCGACCACTAGGAACAGAAACTTTGGCTCCAAGGTAAATGAAAAAAGAAGGTATTTTCACTTAAAACATGAAAATACAGAAACTTCATCAAAGAAAAAAAAATATCAAAGAAGTCTACTTCCAGCAAAACTGAGGTAGCACTGCTTTCTCTGCATTCAATGCTTAAGTGGTTCTCAGTATAATGTATTCTAAAAAAAACAAAACTGCTCACTTGACTGACAGGTACAGCATGCTGATGGATAAACTCAACATGAAATGCAATAGGTCAAAGAAGGAATGAGCAAGAAGTGAGGGAAATAAGGGTTTTGGGTAAATTAGCTTAAAAGGGGGTTGTTACCAGACTGCAAATGCTCTTGACTGGCCTGGGCTCTCCAAGAGCTCCAAATCACCTGGGAATTAATGCAATGTGGTTAACAGTTAACACTGCTATCAAATCTGTGTAAATCTTTAAAAATAATTATTACAACCTAAATTCAACCATGTAAACAGCACTACACACAGTACAGACCTGCCCTGAAAAACAATATGCAAACTGAGATCTGGCACTGTATCATTTTGTAATGTTAAGTCAACCTAACAGTTCCATTCTCCCCACCCGGCTCTACATCCTCCCCCATCAAAAAGAAAAGAAAAAAAAGATTTAATTTTGTGCAAGAAATGGCAGGCTTATTCTAGCTGAAGGTTTCCAAAAGGAAAAAAAAAAAAAAAGCACAACATGTATGTAGTCAGGTTCAAATATTTTGAGGGACACCTCCCAAAAGAAATAACCAAAATAACCAAAAAATGAAGAAAGTGCCTAAAACATGATACAGCATTTTAGAGCCCTTTCAGATACAAGGCAGAGAAAGGTGTGAAGTAGAAAATATCCGGATCTTCAGTAATTTCCACAAAGGTCCAACTCCTTGCTTGGCTACAGGGCAGCGGGCAGATCCTTGCTGCTGCTCCTGGGACAGAGCCACTAAGTTTGCTCCTCGGGACACAAGCCCTCGGGCCCTGAGCTGAGTGCACTTCTCCCTTCCCCTTCTTTTTTCCTTCGTTCCATTTCCCACTCCACAAAGGTATCAAAGAGACTTGGCCAGGCCTCATCTTCACTGTAGTTGCTGAGGTCAGGACCAATCACCTGAGTGAAGTTAAGGAACATGTTCCAAGTGTCCCGGGAAATGCCCTTGATCCCCGAGGGGTTCTCTGTTAAGAAGTTTAGCCACTGGTCCAACACGGGAGGATTGTTCTGGGTAAAGACGAGTTTCCACAGGGCAATGGCTATTTCCCGATGCAGTGACCGCTGCCCTTCTTCAGAGTCCAGGCCAAACTGAAATGTAAACCGGTAGAGATCCTTGAATTTATCCTCCTGTTTGGCTTCAGTCAAGAGGCTAGGGAACCGTGCACAGATCCCGTCAATGCTGTCCGCACTTATTGCTTTGCAGCCATCAAAAAACTCCTTCCTGCAACAGGAAGAGGTAAAATTAATAATTATAAATTATATTATTTAGTGAGAGACAATAGATTATAGAGACTAAGAGAATTACTTTGAGGCCCTTGAGCCTGGATTAGAATTCCAACTCCTCTACTAAGTAGTCCAATGTCCTTGTCTGTCACACAATGAGAAAACCACTTTACTGAGCAGGTTTCAGTGAGGACTAAATAAGTTAATAGACATGCTAGGTCTGGGAGGAGTACAACAAGAAGCCAATTCACCCTTCCTGTGAGCCAACCGGCATGCAGTTGAGACTCAAGAACACCCCCTCCCTCACCCCGTAAGCAACTGGCTGATTCGGAGGACAGGCTGAGTTGATAGCAACTAAAGTACCAAAACAACTAAATGCTTGTACTGTCTGACTGACTTTGCAGGTCTGAGGCTAGTAGTAGGAGCATCTACTAGGATAACAGTATGCAATATAGCAAATATGGGGGATTTCCTTCTGTCTTGTTTTTGAAATCCAGTATTGTTCGGTTTTGTTTTGTTCCAATTGTTTTGTTTTATTCAATGTTCTGTTCTGATTGGTTTTATTCTGTTTTGTTTTATTTGATTTTACTATGTCTGATGGTATGGACAACTATTTTGAAGATAACAAGATATATTATGGTAGCCATTGTTGATTTCCTATTATCCTGTTTTTGAAGTTCTGTACCGCTTTCACTGTTTTGTTTTGATTGGTTTTATTCTATTTTATTTTGTTAGGTTTTATTCTCTTTAAAATAAAAAAAAATAAAAAATAAGTTAATAGATATAGTATTAACTCCTGTGTTTGGTACATGGTGGATAGTTCATAATGGTTCATTCCTTTATTCATTCATCTTCCCAAAGCTAAATTCAAGTCTCCTGCTCTGTGGCCTACTGATTTCTACTCTGCATAATGACTAAGCTGCACTTTCTCTTCCCAGTCTAATTCTCTATGGGTTGTTTTTGGTATATTTTTGGTGACTGCTAAGGGAGTCTTAGAGCCAAAGATCTGTTATGAAAAAGCAAAAATTACATAATACATTTTAAACACCTGTACAACTCTTTCAGCTTACAACACAGTCTCACAAAGTGGAAGGTATCTGAGGTCTTGCAGGGTAACCTACTCAGGGGGTCATATAAACTACAAACTGTTCAGTTGGGTCTCTGAGGCAGTTCTTATTCATAACCCTAGCTCTGCAGACCACATCTTGGGATTACCCTGCTGTGCCACCACTCACAAACAACCTCAATTCGGATGCATGACCACAACAGTTCATAGAGCTACTGCTTGATAGGCCTGACTGATGTAAGAACAAGAAGGAACATCTGGTTTCACAGAGTGACAGAGGCATACTCCCAGAGATCACTGTATTGGAGCATTCAGTGCCTTTGTACACAATAGGTATACAATAAATATCAAGTGAGGATTCACGAAAAAAAAAAAAGGTCTGAAATAGCAGTGGAGCTGAGCAGCAGAGCTCGGCATTATGGCTCATTCTGAACTGTTCCTCATTTAACTTCAGGAAAAGATGTTTGCTGCTCAGATACCCACAAGCTGCCTGATAATGTCACAGTATACTTCAAATCTGATCTAAAATTTAGGCAAAGGTGTTGTTCCGTGAAAAGAAATGCTCAGTACGTATCAGAAACAGGAAGCTTTATAAAAATGGAAGTGCCTGATCCTGACCCCTGAGACTCTTATTGCACAGGTCTGCTGTAGCACCAGGTGTGTATTTTTTCAACCTTTAGAGAATAGGGAGGAGGGGGCTGTTCCTCAGAACCACAACTTGGCTCAGAACATTTATGCTTCAGAGAAATCAGAAAATAAAACATAACAGAACAAAAACCAACAAAACCCTATGAAGCCACGCCAGTTCTAGCCTAACTGGCACCAGTGCTCAGTAGTGGTCTCTTTCCTCCTCTGTTCACCTGCTGACATGAAGTATTTATGACTAACCTCGTGAATTTGCACATGGTAGCAGCCTGGAACTTCCAAGCCAAGAGCAGCACTCGAAATTCTGTGGGGTCGACACATAAGTCATTGCAAAAGCGCTCCATGCCTTCCTCCAAAATTGCATCCTCCCGCTCGTCCTTATAGCGCCTGAACAGTTCCTCCAACCTCTGCAAGGAGGACTCCTCAGCGTTGGACTTGGACTCCCTCCCAGCATCTCCCGAGGATGTCGGCAGCTGGCAGGCCTCAGTGGTAGCCTCCGCTTTCTTGGTCCCATTGACAAGGATATCTCCACCTGGCTTGCCACAGGGTGGCACCTGGTCCTCCCGGTGGCCTGCCCCTCGCCTACTGTGTGACTTGCTGCTAGGGTCCCGGTCTCCATTCTTGCTGCCCAGGGTTGATGAGGGATTCTTGCACTTGGTGACACACTGGCCCATGGTGGTGGCGGCCTGGCTTCTAGAGCGGCCCCCTCTGGATCGGATGCCCTCGTTGCCACTGGCCCATGTACCTCAACATGCCATCAGCAAGAGGAGCCAGCCAACCTGGAAGGAAATTAGAAAGTTGTCACTTCTGGATAGGGGAGTGGGATATGAACTGCTAGCCTGCAGGAACTGCACACTGGTGACTAATCCACTTCAGTGAGCTGGTGATTAGCCAAGGGAGATACTCTGAGCCCTTGCTTTACTGTCTCCCTCATAAGCCAGCTCTGTAAGCTCGCCATGGAAAAGCAGCAGCTAGGGCACATATGGAGAACGAATAAGGGAAATTCTTAAAATTGTTAAGCAATATATGTTACAAAGAGGCATCAAAGAATATAGTTCTGACAGAAACAGTCCAGAGGAAATCTGTCTTGCCAACTTGGTATCAGAGAAGAAAGTTACAGGGACCTGCATTAAGCTACAAAGTACAAATATAAGGTTCATCTTCTAGTCCCTAATGGCAAGGGATTTTTTTAAAAAAATAGGAACTGGTGTGGTAATGCAGGCCTGTAATCCCAGCATTTTGGAGGCTAAGACAGGAGGACTGCCACAAGTTGAAGGCCAGCCTGGGCTACACAGTGAGTTCAAGGCCAGTCAGAATTACTGAGGAAGACCCTGTTTCAAAAAACAAAAAACAAAAACAAAACAAAAAAAAATTAGAAAATAAGAAATAAAGACAGAAAAAGATGAATAGAAAGAAGCAATGGCTTCTAGAGTGGCCATAGAAGGTCTTATCCAAGACAAGTATATTATCTCATAATGGCCAAAGGATTTGCAGTATATTGAGACTACAAATGAGGACCTAGCCAAACAGCAAAGTGAAATTCATCTCTTATACCTCCAGATTCCTTCCTGGCCTATCCTGTAATGCCCTTTCTCTGCTGCATTCCACCCCCACCTGTAGAAGCCAGCCATCAAGCCTGTATTTTCAGCAGTTTCCTAATCAAGGAACGTTTTCTTTTTGGTGGTTCTCCTTTCAGGTCTGTAGCAAGGCTATACACAGAAAAGAAGCCAAGTTCACACTAAATGTGACTGTCCTAGGACACACAGCCACAGTCTCCCAAAGGGGTATGTCTGCACTTTAAAAAGAAGGGGTGTGTCAGGTGTAGTGGCACAAGCCTGTAATCCTGACTACTGGTGAGTGAGGCAGAAGGATCAAGAATTTGAGGCCTGCCTGGGCAACTTAGCAAAACTGTGTCAAAAACATAAAAAGAGCTGGAGGTATATATAGCAATGGTACAGCACTGTGGCATAAAGCCACGGGTTCATTCCTCAGTACTACAGAAAGGTGGGGGAGGGGCTGGTTTACCTATACAATCTGTACCAATATATAACAAGCTCATCCTGGAGATTTATGAATTATTTATGCTAACTAAGAAGTTAAATGAATTGTCAGAAATTTCTGAGCCAAAGAGACGGTAGTGTGTATTCAGGACTTCTTACTTTCAACTAGAAAACTAGAAAATTTTAAAAAAAATCTTTTTTTTCCAAGTAGGTTACCAAAAAATCCACTTACAATGCAGTTCTTGCAAAATGTCAGCTGCTAAAATAATGGCAGTCACTGTTAACAGAAATGTGGACCAGGAGCCAGAAACATTGTAGGGAAAGCAAACACCAGACAAAATCAATGTCAGTCTCACATGGACCCTCCCCAGTCCTAGGCCTTCATGATGAAAGTTTAAAGCTCTTAAAGGGTCTGGCAGTGGGGCAAAGAGTAGTTTTTTATGCAAATATGAGACTTAAAGCTTTGCTTAAAAAACTCAGTTTCTTCCAAATAGTGCCTAGATAAATCAAGAATTATCTTCAGAATGAATACCCTTCAAAGGTAAGCTCTGAGTGTACATCAAATTTAAAACGATGCCAGAATCATTCCTGTAGTTACTGGAGACTCATATCAGGGTGTGTCTCACTCTCCACCCTCAAGGAGAATAAATGACAAAAAGACATGTCTATACATGCCCTCAAAAGATCTGCAATTTAATTTGGCTTCAGAAACACACTGAAATCCTTAAAAGAGCTTTTGGTGTAAAAATCACAGGCCCAGTAAGTTGTTTCAAAGTCTTTTCATGCTTTGAAGTATAAGTAGGAAGCCATAAACACAACCTATTCAAATTTCAAAAGGCAAGGGGTTAATTCTTGGAAGACCATCATACAAGGGAAGCAACTGTTTGAGCAGAATTATCTCAGAACAAGGAGGACTGTACCATGTGGAGGGTCTGGTTTCCAGATTTGTGTTTCTAAAGACTGGAGTGCTGAAAGAAACAAAAGGCCCAAACTTACACAAACCCCACATGCTCACAGACTGGCAACTCTTAATTCCCAGGCATGCTGACTCACCAGGGTTTGCTGCTCAGCTCCTGCTGCTGAGGGAGGCTCGGGTACCCAGTGAGGTAAGACGATTTCCTGGCCTCCATGTGAGCCATCCACCCCAGGCCACCCACTCCATCACCCAACGGACAGATGCTTCCTTACAGCAGTTACCTCAGAAGCCTGGCGCCAAGGCTTGCAGGTAGAGAACAGATGGGGCTCCCAAAGAGGCCAAAATCCCATTTACCCCACCAGCCCTTCACGGAAGAGCATCTTTTGATGACTTGACACAGCAGAACCAGCTTTTAACATGCCCGGTAGAAGAAAGAAGGAGGGGAAAATCAATATGGACAGATGATCAATCAGTAAGTGCCAGAAGGTCTGATCCTTCTTCCACTCTGATTCTTTTCTTTGAAATACCCCCATTCCAACTATTGAGGCAAAGGGGTGACTTCAAGTCAGATGACAATACTTTCAGGTCTGATGATAAGTATGGCGCCTGATTATTCTGATTGCTGCCCAGTGGGTTCTGCGTCTACCCATTTCCCTGGTAAAGTACTTCTGCTCCTAGTACTCTCTCTCCAAGCCCCAAGACAGTGCCTAGCCCTGTGTCCCACAGGCTGGTCACAACTTCAAATCATTTAAACTTGAAGGTCTCCCTGAACTCACTAGCTTTTGGCTACTATCTCATAATAGCATTTATCAATCATTGAGTACTTGATCTGGTGCTGGGTATTTTAGGGACATTAATGCACAAATCCTCACCCCAACATCTCATTTAAAGGTATGGAAACTGAAGTTCAATGTAAATTACCCAAGTTCATATAACAAACAGCCTAGTTATGTCTGGCTCAAGATACATGACCTGTACCACAGAGCTGGACCGTGCAGCCCACCTCCAGCGCAGCACCTTGAGAATGCAAAGAGAGGTAGACTTTGAGGTCAGTGACCCAAAATAGCATAACTTAACCATCAGTCATGGGAAAGAGAACAACACATGTTCCATGTACAATGCTCAATGCCCCACCCACTGCCTTCCTCCATGGTGTGCCAGGGCAGTCAGTCCTGCTACCAGGATCCTGACAGCAAGGATGTCCTTGAGCTCTGGAATTAGTCTACTTGCCCTAAACTTACTATGATATTTTAGTCTATCAGTAAGGCAACAATTCCAGCTCTGAAACTGACACTCAGCTCTGCCACTGCCTTTAAGTATTTGACCCTAAAGAAAATCTGAATTTCTGTATCTGTAAAATGGTACCTGCCTCTAGAGTTATAGGGATTCAGGCAGGAAATGCAGATAAAGGGTATCTGGCACATGCTGTCCCCTCACAGAGAACATAAAATATAAAACCTATTATTAATAGCACAGTGACAGGCAGTTTGGTTAGCCTTTTGGGACCATCAGCTTCTCCCATTGGAATGGTGTGCTCCAGGCCTGTTTCCCTAGGCCCAGCCAGGACACCTATAGCCCTATTACCTTGGGTCAGGTTCAGAAACCATCTTACATCACAGCAATGACTCTATTTAAAAGCAACACTGCTGGAAACACCTGTAGGAGCAGACTCTCCAAAGGACAGGATTTCCTTATCATTGATCCTGAATAAGATAAAGCTCAATATCTGCTCTGCCTGATGAATACTATAAATTTCTGGTCAAACAGTGTCCCTAACCTGAGGCAAGCTTTCTGTCTGTACCCATGCCTTTTCATTGCCACTAGTCCAGTTCTGTAGGTTTGTAAGAGACAGAATTCCTAGCTTTCTGCTCCCTTACATTCTCTAATGGAAGTGTTGTTTTGGATGGTCCTCCTCTCCATCACTGCAACCTCTCAGAAATGGCACCAAAATCAGCTAAACCAGAGCCCGGTTTTCAGGAATAACAGCATTGGTAACAATGAATATCACTTTGTTAGTACATTATAGTAGCTATATATAAACATAACTGTGAAGGAACTACCCTCAACTACAAGAGAATAAATGGAGGCACACTGAGGTGAAGGAAGCTAGCTAGGAAGGGAAAAAACAGGAGTACAGAAATTAAGAGGATGAGCTCAGACAAACCTGGACTGGAATCGTGGGGATTGCCCCAACTAACTGTAACTATCAGTAGTTCATCCTGCTGTACCTTAACGGACTATTGGGGAAAGAAATGCTCTGCTCAATACCTGGTTCACAGAAAGCCCGGAGTGTTAGCCTCAAATAATAGTTGTTGTTTGTGCTAGTAACACAAAGTTGGTGACAGAATCAAGCTTCCCTTCCACAGGGAAAAGTGCTCTTCTGAGGAGCTAGCCCAGATCTGCCATGGCAATTTAGATATATTTGCACAGTAAGGGACTCTGCTCTCCTGCCTCACACAACTGGCACAAATGGGATAAATAGAGCCAAGGACAAGGAAGGGTAGGAAGAAAGGAAAGAAAAGGAGTGAAGGAAAAAAAAAACCCACATGCAAACCAGGGAAACCACTTCTAAGCAGTGACAGCTTTGAGTGTTTACCTGAAAGAACAAAGAGAGTAACTCTGCTCAGGGCTGTTCAGCTTATGTTGGGCCAAGATCAGCCTACAGCTCTCCTCCCTCAATCTCAGTGCAAGCTGCCGCTTTCCCTCCCTTCCCTGCACATCAGCCTCCACACTCCTCCCTCTTCCTCTGTGCCAGGCTACTGCTCCTGAGGATATGCTTGGCTGCCTGCTTGGTCCCAGGCCTAGAGTAGCCACTGCTGGGCCAAAGGACAGGCCCAGAGGTCGCAGTCCCTGGGGATGCTTCAGGCCTAAGGAAGGATAAAAACGCTGCTCCTATCTCTTAGGCAGCTTCATGATCTGCCAAAGAGACAACCAGGTAAGTCTCTGATTAGGGGCTTATTTTCAACTGCTGAGACCGAACTGCCTCTTACAGAACAAACCACTGTGGGGGCTAACCTACACTAAGATTCAGTGTGAATGCAAAAAGGAAAAGGAGAGAGAAGGGTGAACTACTATTATGGAAAGTAAAGAAGGACAAGGAAGAGAAACCATTATCCATGGATCCTGGGGCTACATACTCCATGTGCCTCATCAACTTCAAACCTCACAACAAGCCTGAGAAAGAAACTGTTACAGCTTTCACAGATGAGGAAATTGAGATTTCTTCACTTTAAGCAGTAGGACTGGGAAATAAAACCAATCTGTCCTATGGGAAGATTTCACAGAGAAAGTAGGTCTTATTTTAGTCCTCAAATGACCATAGGCCCACAATGGAACAAAGAGAGGGCCAATATGATTGGTCTGTTATTAATAAAAATATTTTAAAATCATTACATACATTTATTGAATAGATTGATACAAATCATCACACTTAACTCACTGCAACTCTAAAAGGAAGATAATATAATCTTCATTTTACAGAGGCAGGGAGTAGAGTTTAAGGGAACAGACTGTGGGCACATAACTAGTCTATAAAGGAAAAGGGACTCAAAAATCCAGGCAGTCTGACTCCGAACACTTCACTCCCCATCTCTGGTTTTGCCAGTATTGTCTGCTAAAATGTATGCCAGGATACGCCCCTCCCCTAAATTAGAGATGACAGCGCCTAAGAAGAACACTAACGGCATCTATGTCTGTAACTTACAGTTACTCACGGACACCTAGGTATATTCCAGAGGTACTGAGCCAACAAGCCCGAAGTAAACTGAAGCCTTTGGTTCTCATCTGGGAACCATCTCCCTAAGCAATGTGTGGCTTGTGCAAGTCATTTAGCTTCTCTGAGTTTCTGTGACCCCCAACATTAAAGCAAAGGGTCTGAATTAGTCTTTTCAAGGTCTAATATTCTAGGACTACCTTCAGTTTTTTGACATTCAAGGAGGCTGAAGTTCTAAATTTGCACACCTTCTGAGGACAGAAACTCTGCCTTCTTAGTGAATGGTTCTCGTGTTTTTCTTGCCTATATCTATCAAAGCCACACCCAAAAGGACAGAGAAAGCAGGGTTATTCCAATCTGAATAAGGGTATGGTAACATTGATTCTGCAGCCTCCCTTTTCCTTAAACTTCTTAGTTTGATCTTTGCAGGAACAAGAGTAGGAACTGACATACAGTGTACAGACCAGCGCAAGCTGGCTCTCTGGTGCAGCTGGCTGGGTCCAGGAAGTCTGCTTTGAGGAATGCTGTGTTGGCTACTGATGGGGAGCCTGATATCCAAGGAAGAGCCTTTGAAACAAGGAGCTCAAAAAAAAAAAAAAAAAAAAAAAAAAAAAAAAAAAAAAAAAAAAAAAAAAAAAGCAGGAAGCAAATGCTGGCACCAGAAAACAGTGTCTCAAGACACTTGAGACTTCCTTTGACAGAAAGGACCAATCCAACCCATTCCTACAATCTAGAACCTATTCAGTAGCAAAAAGCCACTGACAGCTGCTGGTGTATTGTGTTCTTCCATTTAGAAAAAGAAATCCATCTTTTCAACCAAGAGGCTACATACATCAAATGATGACCTACACCAGTGACGGCAAACCTATGGCATGCATCCTATAGCAGGCTGTTTCTATCACTGAAAGCTCTAAAAAGTTCACCGTCACTGATTATATCGTCTATGTGTGTAAATACACTGACATTGTACACAGCAAAATCACCTAATGACACATTTCTCAGATTATATCCCTGTCACTGAGTGACATGTGACTGTATACTATTGAGAATATACATTTGATTGAGGCCTGAGGACTGAAGCCAGCCAGAGTGGGCTAGCTACACCAAACATTATTTGCCAAATACAACCAAACCAACACACACATATTATTATAAAGGTTCCAAACATCAAATGATTTATAATTTTTGGTCTCTGTGCATCAGAACTGAGCTACATGTTTACAGGAGCTGTATCCCACATGACTCAAAATAAGCAAAAATGTACCATATCATTTCACTCACCCACAACTAGAAATATTTTTTTACTGCCACTATAGTTCTGAGCAAGTCTGAATACCCACCTATGTACAAAGTGGACAGCACTGAGGGCTATCAAATTTCTGAGAACACTTAGAGCCGGGGATTTAGCTCAGTGGACTAAGCGCCTGCCTGGCAGGCACAAGGTTGTGAGTTCGATCCCCGGTACCAAAAAAAAAAAAAAAAATTTCTCATAAGAACACTTAGAATATCAGATTATCACTGTCTAGCTTTCCCAGTGACTTTCCCTGTTTGAAACTAAAGAGCCATCTTGGATTTGTGCTCAGTAGTATGGCAATAAAAATGGCATGTCTGCAAAATTCTTTTCTGCTCCTCTTTTATATTTACAGTTTGTTTTCCTTATGACGGTGCCTCATTAGATCTCACTGAAGGCGAACTACTGATTAGGTACTAATTTTCTGCTTCTAGGTAACATATGGATGTCTGCTACCCCGGAGGTTTACCTGATTGTTCATAGCTGATTAGTCCTCAAACACTCAAATACCACATCAACTGTTCACTTTTCAGTCACCTTCTAAGGGGTTTAGCACTCAGCAACTGACTAAAAAAATAAGAGTTAAGATTAGATTTTTGCATTTAAGTAACAGAAAGGAAATTGTGAAATGAATCAAAAAATGAGGAAGGAACTTTATACAAAGATGTAAGTCATTGCCTGCAAATGTCTTAAAGGGGTACCTAAATGACCACAAATATACATATGTGGTTTCTAGAGTCACATGGCTCTAAGCAGGCCTCAACTTCATCACATGGCAACTAATCAACTTCTTAATGTTTGCTAATTCTTAGAGAGAAAAAACCTGAATCCATTAAGACCACATTTATCAGTTTTTTCCTAGAGGCCCATGATGCAGGCTGACTGCTAATGCACAGCAGAAAGGAAGAGTAAGAGGATCAAAAAAGACCCATACCATAAAATAATTCCTGCTTTCAATCACATCAGTAACCTGATTAGAAAAGTGACCAAGGCTTTCTTTCCTGCTGCCAGTTCAAAAGTATTATATAGTTACTCTGTGAAGTTTAGAAAATACAGAGCAGCATAAATTTAAGAAGTCAATGAATAATCCTACCACAGCAAATATTTTAGAGTACATTTTCTTGGGCTTTTACATAAACACATAAAGATGCAACACATAAATATACACATACATCCACACATTACGTACAACAAACAAACAAAATGGAAATTCTATATCCTATTGGGTAATCTTTTCCACTCATCATTTTTTATAAAAATCTTCCCCTCACAGTTTTTTTTTTTGGGGGGGGCGGGGCACCAGGGATCAAACTCGCAGCTTCACACCTGCCAGACAGGTGCTTAAGCCACTGAGTCAAACTCCCGGCCCTAGTTTTTTTGAGGCAGGGTCGCCCCTCACAGTTTTAAAAGAGCAACAATTGAACAGTAATACTGGTATTACCAGTAATGCTCCAACTAGTCATGTAACCCACAGACTATTTATACTCTACTCTTCAACTCGTCAAAAATCTAGTACTGCACTCCAGAGGAGGGCAAAGAGATCGAGGGACCCTGTGTTAAAACATTTTTAATAGTCAGGTAAGTTTTCCATTGAATGGGGATACCATCACTTATCAATTTAATTTCTTACTGTTGGGACATTTAGCTTGTTTCCAACAGCTGACTATTATAAACAATACTAGGATAATACAACACGCAGCTAAAATTCAGCACACTGCTGGGCGTGGTGGCGCATGCTTTTAATCCCAGCACTAGGGAGGCTGAGGTAGGAGAAGCGTTGTGAGTTCAAGGCCGGCATGGGCTACAACTCAAGTGCAAGACCGGCCTGAACTACCTAGTGCCAACCTGCCTTGAAAAACTAGGGCCAGGAGTTTAGCTGAGTGGCTTAAGCACCTGCCTGGTAGGCAGCAAGCTTGTGAGTTTGATCCCCAGCGCCACTAAAATAAAATAAAATAAAATTCAGCACACTTACAATTATTTCCTGAGAATAAATTCCTAAAAGAGAAAGCAATGGATTAAAGAGTATGCACAAAAAAAAAATTTATAATCGATCTGACTTATAAAAAAAGGAAGTCAATTTATTCAGGCAGCACCTTGAGAGTGCACATTTCTCTCAACATCTTGTAATACTAGCCAAATCAATTTCCTTTCAAAAAATCTTTACCAAAAGTACATTAGATATAATACTTAAGGAAAAATATTACACTACTAAAAGAAGGCAGAAAAGACGGGTAAAGAGATTTTAAGAAAGTATTACATGATGGGATGGGAG
>RJWM01002417.1:34514-129734 GCA_004363535.1 Dasyprocta punctata
AAAAAAAAAAAAAAAAAAAAAAAAAAAAAAAAAAAAAAAAAAAAAAAAAAAAAAAAAAAAAAAAAAAAAAAAAAAAAAAAAAAAAAAAAAAAAAAAAAAAAAAAAAAAAAAAAAAAAAAAAAAAAAAAAAAAAAAAAAAAAAAAAAAAAAAAAAAAAAAAAAAAAAAAAAGACAAAAATAAAATAAAAAGCTTAGCAGATGGGGTTCTGTTTTAAAAAAAAAACGATTATTTCATTTACCTATATTTCCTCACTTTATTCTATAAAAAGATGACCTCTTCATACATATCAGAAAAGAGAGAGGAAGAAAAGGGAGGGGAGAAGGAGGGACATGAGCAAAGAGAAAAGAGAAAAAAAAAGGAAAGAGAAGAAAAGAAAAGATAGATAAGATGTCCATCTAAAGATCTAATGAATAATCATCCCCTTACCAAAAGTTTAGCATCAGGGATAGAAGGGTCTGGCCCATACCAATGATGGCAAGCCTTCTAGAGCTTTCAAGGACACAAACTGCCTGCTGCAGTGTGCATGCTGTAGGGTCGCCACCGTTCAAGAGTCAAATACATTTCCAAGGAACAAGAGGCTCATTCAAAAGGCAGGCATGGAACCCCTGGAAATGGTTAAAGGGCTGGATTTAGTCCACAGACTTCTCATATGGGCTTCAAGCTACAGACTGGATCAAAGGACATTACTGAATTTAGTAAAGACTTGTCTGCATCCCTAGTACCCAGGCTCTTGATCTGATTACCAGTTTTCACTAGTTGGTCCTGCCTCCTCACTCTTGGCTACAAGGCTGGTGGAATTTATGATGCAACATGTGATTCGGGCCCAGCAAAGCCTCATTTGGCCCTTACTTCAATGATTAAATCAAGGATATGCTAAACCAGTCAGAATGAATCTCAGCATTGAAACAGTCATCTTACCATGCTACCAGGCAAAGTAACAATGTCAGAGGGTCAGTGAGGATGAACTAAACCCTCCTTACCAGGTAAGTCTCAGTTCTAATGCATTTTAGAACTCAAGAATGAAACCCCTAAGTGGAAAGCAGCATTAAAAAACAAAAAGAAACTGAATTTTGAAGGCATCATTTGTACCCTGTATCCAACTGTATCTGGGATAAACATAAAAGCCTAAACTTCAAAAATATGTGAGCCAATAAATTCCTTTTTTCATAAGCTAGTTGATCGGTTTTTATCACAATTAAAAGTCCCTATCAAGACACAGCTATGTTACTCAGACTCCTACTCAGAAAGCAGAGAAAGGGAAGACCTAATACACTTCCTGATTCATGATCTGGGACCAACTAATTGGCCACAATAAACCCAGTACATCAGAGGAACCCTTAGCTGAACAATCCCTAGCTTATGAAAGCTGTCAAATTCCATTACACATTGGTGGGCCATCAGGATGCTATTTATAAGGCGGTATGACTAATGAGCTGCAAGAACCTCTGAAATTAGAACTTTTACAATCATAGCTCTCTTTCAAGTAGATATACCACAAGGTGCTCGTGGCTGCTTCATTCTATTAAATTGGATATATTTTCTGTCATCTTCATGTTCCCAAGGAAGAACTTCCTCCCAAATCTCAGACACTACATGAAGGACTATAAAGTGAGAGATTCTAAACATCCTTCTTTGTGCAATAATAACATAATCAATCATCTAGCTGAAATACATATTTGATCTAAACAATATCCTATGAAACTGAAAGACCAGACCTAATCAGAAGTTAACTACCTTCTTGGTTCCAATTACTCTCACTGAAACAATTTCTGATTTTAAGCACTGAAGAGTCAATTTAGAAAGTATTCAGGTTTTGAAGACAATGACAGGAAACACTTGTGTTTATGGACCTGTATTAGAAACAGATTCCCTGCAGGTTGAAACTTGAGGCTCTGTTTTTTTTTTTTTGTTTGTTTGTTTGTTTTAAGTCACTTATTTGCACAAATGCTTCTAGGGCAGTGATGGTGAATATATGGCACATGTGCCGCAGAAGGCTGTTTGTATCACTGGAAGCTTTAAAAGGTTCGCCATCACTATTACAGGGCATGAGGTCCCAGGATACATTAACATGTGTAGAGACAAACATGATTAAATCAAAATAGAGCTCTATGCCTAATGGAAGGCATCATGGTATTACAGGCTCTGCAGAGTAAGGCATCTGATGATTCCTACCCAGTTATTCCTTACTTCCTGCTCACATGACTGCCAAAGTTGCTACCACCTTGGAGCCACTAGAATAATGTCTAAAACTCTGCCCTAACAGATCCCATTTTAAGAAAAACCAATGTATGAAAATTCCAAAACAAAGTAGCAGAGCCAAAAGTTTTCTTGATCATCAACAGATATGAAAAGCTAGGGTCAAATTTTGTATCCAATGACAGTGTATGCATGGAAATACATCCAACTTTCTGAATTGCCATCAGTGTTTTGCCTGCATTGCAACTACATTCAATTCTATCACCCAAAAACCAGTGGTACAAATACTGCAGCTTCTGCTGCTCCAATACAGACCTACACCACCTAAGAAGCAAAGGACAGGCTTTGGATACACGACAGGATTGCACAGCCTGATCTTTCAGCCCTCCCAGCACACATTTAACTACCTAACACCTCAGTTTTCTCACTTGAAGACTGGAAATAATCAAAAGATCAATGTGAAGAATAAAAGGCTCTTTCGTATCAGATGGTGAGTTAAGATGCTGAGGTGGATTTCCTGTCCTACCAATGCAAGTGTAATTTCAATTTAATTGAGGACAACATTTTTTTTTTTTTTGCCATCATAGCCCAGACCTCCTTGAAATTCTTTTGATGACTTATTTATTGTCTGTTCTCCCTACTAGCAGAACTTTAATCCAATGCACCTAAGTTAGTGTTTGATAAGTATCTGCTGAATGAAGGATAACCACTGAAACTTACTAAGCACTCCCTCTGTAGAAGGCACTATGGTCTACTGCTTTAAATGTGTTAAGTCATGATTGAATAAATAATGAATCTGACATGCCTAGCTAATTCCCTAGCACAATCAGTAACAAATGGTAGCTATTTACAATAATTCTAACTGATGTTTAAATGATGATGTTAACAAATACGACAGTAAAGGGAGCTGACTCCTAAAGATACAGAACTCAAAACTTCTCAAAAGTTGTTTCTCAAGGTCCAATTTTTCTGAGACTCTCCAGTTCTACCACTCCATTACCTTTAGAAAAGAGAGGAAACAGTTTCTGCTCCAACTATTCCTGAGCTCATCAGTTTCTCAGATAATGTGATATAAACACAGCTTCTCAGCTAGCAGTTACAGCTTCATTTATCCTTACTTCACAAGCTAATTTTCTCTTCAAACACACTGAATGCCAGAATTTGAAACTGAAGCAAGGAGATACTGTCTCTTTCTGACCTATACCTTAGTCTCTCTGAAAAAAACTGACATTAATGGAAATCACTCCTGTCTTTTATTTTACAAAGAATGTAAAACCAAAGGCATAGTCACACAATACTCTAAGAAGCCCAACAAAAATCTTCAAGTGCAGGTCTAAATGGTGTCTTCCCTATCTTAATAAATAAAAGTATCCCACTGAAGGGATTTGAGATACAAGAACCAAAGTCAGCACCTTTTTTGAATAATGCTTATTGCTTGTTTTAAACCATGATTCAACTATTTAAAACATGGACTCATGGTTTTACAGTTTTGAGCTATGGTACACTCATGCTATTTACAAAACTCATTTGATGACAGAGTGGCATTTAATTCAGGTGAATGAAGCCTATACTTTGTTAAAGATAGTAAGAGATGCAGACAGTGAAGGTACTCTTACTTCTTAAAAACCACTGGAGACAATGAACTACGTTGTATATGACCACAAGAAATGGCCTAGAACTAAAGTCCTAAACAAGGCATCGAAAGCCAGACACCTGCTAAGAGAGCAAAGAGCAGATTCCACCTCTGCTGGCTGGCAGGCCCACACATTCTGCTTAACCATGTGAAACAGCCCGCTCTTGCTCTGCCCGCCCCCAGGTCCAGTTACAGAGAGAGAATAGCAACACTGGTGACTTTTCTAGGAGACTGTTTTATAAAAATAGAACTTCCAATTTTAGGCCCAAAATAAAAAAAAAAAAAAGCCAGAATTAGAAGTTTGTTTTAACACAATACATTGAAAATTACAAGTTTAAGCGCTAGTAGCTGGGGACAGGGTATCACACTACCACATGATTTTTCAGTGAGTCATAAAAAATAGTACAGGCTTGTTTAACAGTGGATGTCCACCAGCAACAGAATTATGAAGTGTACTTGTGTCAGATGATGGAAAATCATACTGACACTCCTCCTGTGTTTGTTTCAGCACTGGCAGGAATGAAACAATGAACTGCAGCAGCAACTTACAAGACACAGGCATTAATAAACCTCTTTTAAGGCTAGTCAAAAAACATTTAAAAGCCTGAATCTGACTCATTTTTCAGAAAGGGTAGATGACCTCGAAAACTTAGTAAGTCACAAACCGAAACATTTCTAGATTCCTAACACCCACTGCTGATTAATATACCTTTGGATCAAAGCAAAAGGCAATGAACATTTAACAGCAAGATGGTACCCTTCCAGTTATGAGACTCACTCTGATTTAACTAGATGAGAACAACAAAGATTAATCTTCAGGCTTAGAAGGATACTGTGATGATAATAAAGAACTCCCCCAGAAGGGCTTGTGAGTACCATAAATTATATAACAAATCCACTTCTGCCAAGCAGTCAGGATTAACCTCTATTCACCCAGGTTTTAACTCAGTATAGCCAATGGCTCATCAAAATGAAAGAGTCATTATTTGCCAGTGCAAAGTTTGCTGACATTAACTATTTATTCACTGCAAGAGAAGTCAACTCTATAATCTTAAAAAACTTCAGCACTTGTTTCTACCAAGCTAAAAAAGAAAAATTGTTTAACAACCAGAATACTTCATTATTTTCTCCCCCAGTAAGTTATGCCTTCTCATTTTGTTTTTGTTACTTCTGACCCTCCAATGAGAGATACAACCACTGGCTGAAAATTTCAGGACCACACTTGAAGGTTGCCTCTTGTATTGCACTAGACACAATGGTATGCATTTTCCAGTCATAACAGCTTTTTATCTGCTGTTATCCTGAAAAACTGGTACTACTGCTATTCCTATTTTACAGATGAGGAAATAAGCTCAGAAATGAAGCAACTATGCAAGTCCCTACTGTGTGACAGAAACAGAAGAGTTCATCCAACTTTCCAACAGCTTTCTAAGTTTCCGTCCTTCAGTTAGAAATGTGTCTACTTCTGGGCAGTATGCAGTAGGCAGAAATGACATAATGAGCACAGACTTGGCACACCACATCTCAGGCATCCTTTCCCTTCTGAGGTGAACCAAAACAACGACCAAGACAGCACAGATGGTGTGGTACAAAAGTGAAATGAAAAACAGCGTGGGTCTCTGTGTGGTTGTATAGAGCAAAGCACCTACTGACCTATGTATGTTTATAAGCAATAAAATTTTATAAGTTAAGCCAAACTTAGTTCAGATTCCTACCATTTTTAGTGTAATATCTTCACAAAAGGTTTACCTACTTCTAACCTCTCCATGCTGCTACTAGAACAATCTAATACACACACATGCATGCACACACACGCGAGTGCACACACACACACACACACACACATACACACACACACAGTGGGCATGTCATATTCCTACTTAAAATAATTTAATAGCTCCCCTTCACCTAAAAAATGAATTCCAAATTCAACAAGCTATAAAAAGCTCTTTGGCTTCAACTGCTGTCATTATTTCCCCCTCCTTTCATTCCAGGAACCACAGACATACTAAAACATCTGCCATCCCTCAAGACATCATAGCTTCTGTATCTCTACAGTTTCACACACACCATTAGAACTCAATGCCTTCTCATTCCTCATTTTCTAGTCTTGCTCCCTTAAGTCTGAGATCTTTTCTGCAGGACTCTTCCTGCTGACCAACTACTTCTTTGTCCCTCAGCACCTGCATTTGTAGCAGTGCTATTTTTATAGCACTGATTTTACAGCCCTGCATAATCGTTTTTGTGTCTGGTGTTCCTGCTGTACTACAAGGTCCTTAAGACCTCCTGCTTGGCAAGTGCAAGGTCATGAGTTCGATTCCCAGTACCACAAGAGGCACTCAAATTTTTTGAAATGAATAGCTGGCAACATATGAACACATTTCATTCACACTACCCATACTTCATTTTGAATACAACGGTGACTGCATTATATTCTGAAGGCCAAAATTTTGTAGCTTTCAAGACTGGTTTTAAGTTTCACAAATCCCCTATGAAAGATAAGCATTCCATCTGGGAAATCCAGCCTTTTGCTTATGTATTTCTAACTGGAAAGCTACAAAAATCTGGTGATTCTTGGGGAGAAGATATCTTATATCTGCTTGGAAACATTAAGCACTGTTAAAAGTGTGTTCTTAATTTTTTTTTCTTCCTCTTGAGCTGCTATGGCAATCAAAAGCTCTTTTGCTTAAGCAGGTTTTGTCAAAAGTACTAAATGCTGGATACTTTGAGAATTTTCTGTTCAATGAATCAATTTAAGTATCATATGCAAATAGTAAAGGCATAATTGAGAAGAAAGGGCTTAGGCCAAATTACTCACAGGGAAGGAAAGACCTATTTCCTTCCAAATGGGGAAAAGGCAACTGGAAAGATTTTTACCTGTTGCATAACTTTTTATTAGCTCTTTTTGCTGGGTCAAACAGTGGTTGAGCTGGCTATTTACAAAAGCAAATACTGGGCTGGGTATTTAGCTCAGTGGCACAAGCACCTGCCTGGAAAGTGCCAGGTCATGAGTTTGATCCCCAGTACCAAAATAATAATAATAATAATAATAATAATAATAATGAAAAGCAAATACTCTGATAAAGTAAACAACTCCAGTTCTTCGACCAGAGAAATTTTAAAGCCAGAAAATGAGTAAAACATTAAGTCTGAAATTAAATGTTCTTATTTTAATTTTTTATTTCAAGTTACCATCAAAGTTCAATTTTTCAACATCCTGAAAGAGAAAAGATTGTAGAAAGGTTATTCCACTATGAGATAATTGTAAAATTGAGCTGGAAATATGTAAGAATATCTTGAAAAGGAACTGAACTCTATCACCATGTCTGTACATCTTTCTTTCTGACTCTATGTACTGTCTTTTTAAAAAACGTGTGGTCTTGAATGCTTATGTTTTTATGGCAATTATAGTACCATGGATATAATTATTTGTATGATTAGGAAAGTATAATCTTCTTTCATGTGGTTCTCACCTTTAAAAGTCCAACTGCTCAGCTGCCCACAACAGATCTTAACCAAGACACATTGATCCAAAGGCAATTTCCCAAGAAGACAAGGAAATAAATGACCCTACTCTAGCGTCACAAAACGTAGCCTATAGACCAAGGGCAAATGTCACAAACCATGCTCATCCCCTCTCAGAATTTATCTCGCCTCAGTCGTTATCTATAAATAATGAGTAACTTTCACATCAAGGGGAATGAACTATTTCAGAAACATCTTATCTATCCTGTATAAGATGGTCTTGTGAGTTTTACAACCAAGGAGAAAGGTAAATTGTTTGGTTAGAATTCGAATAAAATCTGTCCAAAGGACATATGCTACAGCTGCACGTCATGAAGTAAATTTCAGTGGGAATGGAGAATTTTAATCTTGCAAAAGACAGCCTTCATTCAGTAAGTCTTTTTCCTTTCCGGGCATGGTGTCACACACCTTTAATCCCAGCACTGGGAAGGCTGAGGTAGGAGGAGTGTTGTGAGTTCGAGGCCAGCTTGAGCGCAAGGCCGGCCTGAACTACCTAGTGCAAATCTGCCTCAAAAGACCAGGGCCGGGAGTTTGGCTCAGTGGCTTAAGCGCCCGCCCTGGCAGGTACGAGGTTGTAAGTTCAATCCCCAGTGCAGCAAAAAAAAAAAAAAAAAATCTTTTTCCTTTTCTCCGTATGCCCAGTAATACAGGTCACAATTTCTCTCAGGAGACACAACAGTATGAAAGACAAAGTTGAAGTTGTATGAGGACCTGAGGCATGAAACACTAGATCCCATCTCATTTAGGAAACATGCAAGAGTTCCTTATTTTGAAACTGTGTAAAAGGCTGGATATGTAGCATACAGTGGTGGTGTCCTTGTCTAGCACACTCAGGCCCTGGGTTAGAGTCTCAGCACTACAAGAAGATCATCATCATTGTGTATTATATAAATGAAGTAAAGCTAGGTGTGGTGGTTCATGCCTGTAATTCCATCACTTAGGAAGCTGAGGTAAAAGATTCATCATGAGCTCAAAGCCAGCCTAGACTACAGAGCAAGACCCTGTCTCAAAAAATAAGTAAAATGAATGGATCAAGTAGGAGAAAAACTTATCACTGTCACCTTTTTGTTCTGTTTTAATCTAATCTTGATAGGTAAACAGCATAAAAAGGTAACAGGCTTGAAGTCATTATTATAGCAATTGTTTAAAATCAATAAACAAGCTGGGTGTGGTAGAGCACGCCTTTAATCCCAGCACTGGGGAGGCTGAGGTAGGAGGAGCGTTGTGAGTTTGTGGCCAGCTTGGGCTACAACGCGAGTGCGAGGCCGGCCTGAGCTACATAGTTCGACCCTGTCTCAAAAAAGCTAGGGCCAGGGTTTTTTTGGCTCAGTGGCTTAAGTGCCTATCTGGCAAGCATGAGGCTGTGAGTTCGATACCCGGTGCCACAAAAATAAATAAATAAATAAATAAATAAATAATAAAAAAAAATCATTAAACAACTTAGATCCTGGTCCACTATGCTGAATGAATTTAAACAACAGCACTTGTAAAACAGACCAAACACTAAATGTAGGTGAAGAAAGATGACAATGTTAAAATACACAAAAAATGCCCAAGGAGTACAGGTAATTAAGGCTTAAAAAAAAAAAATTTCACAAACCATAGACTACAGCAACCACTTAAGGCTTTTCACAAACCATAGACTACAACAACCAATTAAGGCTTTTAAAAAAACTCCACAAACCACAGGCTTTAAAAAAAACTCCACAAATCATAGACTAAATGCAGTTTTCTCAGTTTCTCCCACTCAACAGAGATTATGGGGGGAAAAAAGTACCTCCAATAGATGGTACCATTTCTACCATTACTTGTCTGGCTTCCCAAGACCTCCACTACATTGAATTATGAGCAAAACGACAGACAGTGAAATGAGATTTTTAAATATTGCCTGTCTCCGTGTTTAATTTTACATATCACAATGTCCCTTTAAAGGAGTTTCCAATAATAAGTAACCGTAGGTTAGCTTTTGAGATGGGGCAGGGCCCTAGCCTGCCAGAGCTTTGAATTCATGTACTAGCTTGGATGCAAGGAAAGTGGTCAGATTTCTTTTTCTTCCCAACAGGAACAAATCAGACCCTACTCCTACCATAGTAATGGAATTTAAAATCAATACAGGTAGTTGGGAAACTGCTAAGGTTGAAGGAGGAAACAATATTATTCCTTTTTTTTTTTCATTATTTGAAAAAAGGCACTGTTACTATGTCTATGATATTTTAAATTCCACCTGTCCTACCTATGAGTATTTTTTTTTGCCATGAACACAGATATAGGAGGAATGTGTCAATTTGCTTGAGTTACATAAGTTTTTAAATTTGCTCAAATTTGAAGTTTTTTCACTGTGGCCATGATGACACAGACTTCATTAAGTAAGGTGTGATACTGCACCAGAATTGCTGAGTCCTGGAATTTATAAAATTTAGTCATTCTTACACTATCTTATGCTCTTGCATGTTCATTTACCATCCCAATTACTGTTTACCTACCATCTTTTAAAGCTCAAAAATGTATATCTCCTTTACTATCATTCTAATCACCATTATCCATTTGGCCACAGGTGTTACATGCTAGTTATATCTCATTAACACTCATTAAAAACACAGAAAGCAGGAAGACAAAACTTTTGCAGAAGGGAAGGATACCAAGAGATGGGAAGAGGGAAGCAGAAGGGAAGGGGATAAAAAAAAAACATTAAAATGTGTTATGTAATATGTACTAATTCCCTACGATGAACGTAATCAGTATGTACTGCAAACGTACTAATTTTCTGAAAAAGAGTATATCTAGAAAACTAGTAAAAAGTATTCATCAAAAACAAACAAAACTCATCTCACATACCAGCAGTGTACAAAAATCACATTCTGGCATGCTCATTCAGCAGCCTAAGTATAAAAAGTGGAACTAAAGTCATGCTTTGAGAAAGAATAATTTAGTCCTAAATTCTTAGGTCACAGTTACAGAAATAAAGAGAAAACATGACCTGCCCAGAGACACACGGCACCTGGTGGCAATCTAGGCTACAACTGAAATAACCAATGGCAGTCCCACTACAATAGACTCTCCAGATGGTTGAGCTACCAGGACAAGTAGAGACCTGGACTTAGGAGGAGAGCAAACACTGAGCCTTGAAAACTCAGGAGCTCTTTGCTTGTGGATCTGGGCTTTCCATTATCTGAGAAGCAACATATAAAACATTGTACTTACCAACTGACTCTCTCAAAGACTGTATGGACTGGCTGAATCTCATGTGGTTTTGTCCAACTCCCTGAACTTCAAAGCATATGACCGAAGATAAACATGTCTCCTGGACCAGTTTCCTAATTTTTGATTCAACAGTGTCTGAGCCCCTTACCCTCACAGTTAGACTCATACAGGTTCTATAGGGTTTCAGGAAAAAGATTTTCCATCTCTGGGTTTTAGGCCAGTTTTGGAAACAGGCAAGAAGTTTCCATTACAGAGTCATTCATGTATTTCCCAGACATCCAGAGGGCAGCTTTTATTTTCAAGTGATAGATAACTTGCGTCTGTATACCTTGCAATGTTTCATACACTGTCCCGTACTTTTGGCCATAGAAAGAGACAAAATGATATAGTTTCTGGCCTCTTGGAAGTTGTGATTCCAGATAAGCTTGGCAATGTATACCATATAGCTAACAAAACATTATTAAATGTTTACTTATATAGCAGGTATTTTGCCATGTCCTTGAAATGCACTTTCTTATTTAATTCTAACAACTATCTGCTGTGCTCATGTGTGTTTCAAGTGGCAAGTAGGTCAAATTCACACTCAAATTCAGAATGAATCTAGATCTATACTCTTAATGTACTAGGTCTACCCAATCCTTTAAAAAAGTCATTTAAGGGGCTGGAAATATAGCTCAGTGGCAAGGTACCTGCCTGGCAAGCACAAGGTCCTGAGTTCAATTCCCAACCCCCCCCCAAAAAAAAGTCATTTAAAAGGTAATACCCGTATATGATGTATTAAGTTGGCTTGTTTCTTCACTTCAGAGAGATCTTAGTGCACTTGTGAAGTTCAACAATATAGCACACTCTGGGAATGCCATTTTCATATTGAGCTAAGAGTTCACTTCTTATAGTCCAATAATAATCAATTTGCAGTATCTGCATGTCAAAACACATCATCAAATAATGCACATTGTTAATTATCATCTATATCAAGTGTAGGCATTTACAGAATACGAAACTGGCAAACTAATGTGGTAAAATAAAAAATACATTTGGCATTTGTCCTTGGTTCCTGCCAGTTCCTAAAACCTTGGAATTTCCTAAAACCCTTGGAATTTCCTGACTGCCATGTCTTTTGTTATTCCTCAAAAGCCCCTTTGGACCACACTGGAGTTTATGCTAACAGGTTGCTTTTTTCTCCTACAGGTTTTAAGGGTAGGACTGGCCAACCCAGAAAGAAGCAAGAATAGATTATATGCCCTACTTTCTGACTTCTGAGCAATTGGAAACAGTTCAATCACCAATGGTTAATGACCACACTTATGTAATAAAATCTCAAAACTCTGAAACAAACCTGGGAGAATTTCTAGGTTAGTGACCACACTGATATGCTGGCAGGGTGGTACACACCCAGAGCTGACACATAGCCCTGCATCCTCCAACTCATTCTGGCCCTAAGCATCTATTCTGTTTGGCTTTTCCTGAATTAAATCATGTTTGTTGGTTTCTTTGTTTTGTTTTGTGACAGGGGGTGGCTAGGGAATCCAACGCAGGGCCTTGCACATGCTATGTAAGCACTCTACCACTGAATTACATCCTTAGCTCAAATTCTATCTTTTATAGTAAAACCACAATTCTAAAAAATCACATATTGGCTGAATTCTATTAATCATGCTAGCAAATTTTCAAAGCTGAGGATGGAGGACACAGAAATCCCTGAATTTGTAGCCAACCAGGCAGAAGTACAAGTAATTTGGGAATACACAATAGCTGTAGCTGGCATCTGAAATGGGGCAAAATCTTGTGGGGCTGAATTAACACGTGGGTTCTGTGCTAATTTCAGATGAAATCAGGCACATTCAGGGTAGAATGGCCATGGACTGTGCTAATTTCAGACAGTATTGGAGCTGAACTGCTAACACTAACTTGCTGCTGGAGAACTGTGGGAATGATACAATTAATAACCTATGAAAAAGAGGTTCATGTTAAAACCAACATCACTGATGCTTGGAAGCCACGTCCTTGCTTGATCTAATCAAGAAATCTACTCCTTTCATTGATTCAGAGCACTCTTTGGTGTTTTAGCACCTAGTTTCTGGCCCTTTGGAGACAGTCACAAGTGCTTAGTAGAATAAAAAAAATATTTTTAAAGAAGACTGATTCAACCTACCAAAGAAAACACTCATGCTACAGAAATGCAAAGTTTAAAAATAAGTACTGGTGTTACTTGTGACTTATTTCATGTTTATTATCCTTCTCATGAGTCAGTCATGAATTACCTCAAAAGTTTACATGTAACTGTTCCCCTAAATAGCAGATGTTGTTAAATGACAATAGCCACCACTTAGTATTCGCTTGATTTCATAAACTCTAATGAATCCAGATACATTATATTTATCTTATTTATCAACTTCGGATTTGTGAAAATGTCCTAAATCAACAGAAATTTAAAAGAAGAAGAAGAAGAAGAAGAAGAAGAAGAAGGAGAAGAAGACGACGACGACGACCAGAATGTCATAAGCCATCTATCATGAATGATTGGTCAATCTTGAAGACCAATCTAGTCAAACCAGGTACTGCAACTCTCTGTTCATCTCTGTGCAGCAGAAATATACCTTCCAGTTGGGGCTGGGGGTGGGGAGAGGACTTGTGGTCAGGACTCTGGGCAGGGTTACCACATTGCCCAATTCTATCCCACAGGTCCGTGTGCTTCTCTTAGTGAATGGTATTCCCCAGAGTTGGGCAATCTTGTGGGCCTACTTCTTTCCAACCCACTGCTGCCTCAGGAAGCACCATTATTAGCACTTTCAACAGTTTTTCCGCTGGTCTACTGTGGACAGGTCTCTTCCCCACCACCATGCCACCTCTGCCGCACATGCTGACTCCCCCTTGACTAAACCTGCCATCTTTTTTGCAGGGGGGAGCAGGGAGTAATTGAACTCACAACCTCGCGCCTGCCAGGCAGGTGCTTACGCCACTGAGCTAAACACCACTGAGCTAAATCTCTGGCCCTATTTTTTGAGACAGGGTCTCACTATGCAGTTCAGGCTGGCCTAGAACTCACTTTGTAGCCCAGGTTGGCCTCAAACTCACAATGATCCTCCTGCCTCAGACTCCTGAGTGCTGGGATTACAGGCATGCGCCACCACACCCAGCAAAACCAGCCATCTTAATGCCTCTGGGAAAGGCTTTAAGTTTTCTTTTTCATAAAAGTTAGGAAACCATAAGCCATGAACTGTAACCAACTATTTTGAGTAAATAACTGGATAAGTAACTAGGTATTTGAAAGAAAAATTAATTTGCTAAGACAAAAGAACCATGGGAGCATTCCTAAAAAATGGACACAGAGGGCCAGGCACAGTGGTATATTCCTGTAATTTCAGCTACTTGAGAGGCTGAGGCAGGAGGATTACAAATTGAAGGCCAGGTCTGGTAACTCACTAAGAACCTGCCTCAAAATAACATGGGCTAGCTGGGCGTGGTGGCACACGCCTTTAATCCCACCACTTGGGAGGCTGAGGTAGGAGGAGCGTTGTGAGTTCGAGGCCTGCTTGGGCTACAACGCGAGCACAAGGCCGGCCTGAGCTACACAGTGCGACCCTGCCTCAAAAAACCAGGGCTGGGAGTTTGGCTCAGTGACTTAAGCACCTGTCTGACAGGCGTGAGGTTGTGAGTTCAATCCCCGGTGCCGCAAAAAAAAAAAAAAAAAAAAACCATGGGTTGGAGGTACTTCAGTGGCAAAACACTTGAGGCCTGGGTTCAAAGCATCTGCTGTACTAAAGAGAAAAACAAACAGAACATACAGCTTTCCCAATAAAATATCTAACTTTTGAATTTCTTTCACTGAGAAAAAAGAAAAAGAGTCACTACAACTAGAAAAAATAACTCCTTAGAAGGTCCAGCACATCCCTGATTCTGCTTCTTAGGACTCCCACTTTGTACAGTCCTGGCACCAACACTGAGGTGGTGTATACGTAACGTCCTACTCCTGTTTAAAGAGCACCTACTAGGCAATCACCTAGTAGATATAAGCCAAGTGATTACTTTGAAACCAAGCTTACTTCACAGATATTAAAAAATAAGAAGTGTGTATTATTCACTGTAGTTACTTCTGCAGAGTAGTTCTATCAATGGCTACATCTGAATTTTCCTGATCAGATTTCAGAGTCGTCACTGGGAAAAGGAAGTACCATACACTTTTCAGTATTCTGTACAGGTACTCTTTTAAAGCCTCAACTCCTACTTGAACCTTTTTTTTTTTTTTCAAGATATGTTCTTGCTCTGCATTTCAGGCTGGCCTCAAACTAGTGGCCATCCTTCTGCCTCAGCCTCCCAAGTGCTGGGATCACAGGCATGTACCACCATGCCTTGCCTACTTGAATGTAACGTGGTCACTTTCAGAAATATTTTGAGGTGAAAAGGCCAGCTCTTTTAAGTATTCAAAAACCTCTGCTAACCTAGGGAGCTCTCATCACATTACTTATTAATAACTTTGCTTCACGTATGCCACAAGAGTCCTCTCTAAAAGATTAATCATTTGTGACCAAATGTTTGAGTAAAGAACCCAGGAATACAGAAGACCAAACACCAAGGATTTAATTAGATTCAAAGCCTATTGAGTGTCTACAGGGATTTGAGAGGCACTATAACTGAGAGGACAAGAACCAGTGCTGACAAGGCCTGTTCTTTGCTCTGTAACTGTCTCATTTTCTGTTTTCCCATTAAAACCACTGCTTTTCAACTGCTTTCCAGACTCAGAACATTTTATTCAACTGAAATCTCATGAAGAAGGGAAATAGAATATTACAGGAGCTTTTTTCAGAATGAGGCTGTGGCGTAAAGTGGAAGGAAGAGAGCAAAACTCACATCCTTGCCACAAGCATACTCCAGAAATGGGCCCCAAGAGGACTCCTTAAAGTTCGGCTTGAAAAAAAAGAAAAAAATCACGCTGCGTAGCTGAAAGTTCTGCAAAGATCTGACTTTTTTCTGCTTCTTCCTAAACTGGAGTAAGTGGAACTGACTACATTTAATATACTTAATGCTAGTCCTAAGTACCGTGCAGCATTGAAATTACAAATCACACACCAGCTTACTTTAGGTCAATGCTGCAGAGCCTAAGCCAGTGAGGGCTAACCTTTTAGAGCTTTCAACAACATAAACAGCCTGCTGTGGCATGTGTGTAATAGGTTTACCACCACTGGTCTAAGCCATTCATGAATAAAAACTAAGTTGAAAGGTACAGTATAACCAAATTCTGATGCTTGACTGTGTGGATGCAGTCTGTTACTAAATTAAGGGGAGGGTAAGTCTTTCCAACACACTGTCTTCTAGACTAACAAGCAGAGAAATGCAATGGCTACAATATGCTGAACATTCCCCAAACTTGAAAAGTTCTACAATATGCAGTGGTGCTATCCATGATCCTCAGTCAGTCAGTCATCAATCAGTTTGGATCTACAAGTCTCATTGATGGAATTATTTCCACTTGCCAAGTGAAAAGCTTGCACCTTCTGGCAGGGCAAAACATGAGCATGGTACTTCCCGAAGCTATGCAATCCAGATGCCCATGCAACAATTCAACGACCCAACATAGCATAACTTGAAGAAAACTCTTGAGCAAGCGCAAGTCCTCAGGAGGCAGGAGTTGCCACCTGCTTATGCAGCCAGGTTGGTATCCAGGTGACTTATTTTGCCACAAGAGCTAATCATACCTCACGACTGATTTACTGAGCTTCCCTTTTGTGATGCATGGTATTTATAAATAAGGTCTCATTTACATACATCTTAAAATAATCAGACATTTTTCCTTTTAAAACAGCACAACTTCTAACAATTAAAGAGTTTGATCCACTTCCAATATTTTCTCTCATTATTCCCTCCTAAATCTCATCCACCTAAAAAGAAATAGAAAAACTATCACCTAGAAAAACAAAAGAACTAGTGAAACTAGATTTGGGCTGAAGGACACCAACTCAAATGAACCTGGTCTGTTGTGCAAAGAGCCTCAGAACACTGTCCTAACGTTAAGAACTGATCCTGGTTGGCTCGTATGAACATCTGTAAACAGACACAAAGAGGTAATTATAAGTTATCAAGAGCTGAGGAAACAGGAGTTACCACGTAATTGCCATTGTTTCAATCTGAGTTACCACTTCTTCACCTCAAAACAACTGGCAGCCAGTGTACAATTAACTCTCCTACTGCAAAACATACATCAAAACAGTGGCAAAATCAGATTAACTTTAAGTCATCTAATGCAGTGCAAAACCACTTACCCACAACCCCAACAGCAAGTGGCATCAGTTGACTTTCTAAATTGTCCACCTTTCAGAAGAATTTGTCCAAAAGAACCCAAAGTTCAAGAAAAAATTCACTGGTACCCTAGATTAAAAGGTTGGCTCAGCTTCAAGATTTCAAATTCACTTAGATTTGCGGATTCTTTCCCCAAACTCAATTACAGGCCATTGTAGGAGTTAAAGGCTTCTGCCTGTGTTCAAGTCCCCTCCTACCCATCCACCCCCTTTCAAAAATTAGAAAAGGGCCACCAGTCTCCAAACTGGCTGATGAAATTTCAGCCTACAGGATATTTTCATACTTGAGTTATATATAATAAGCCATTGAAATAAAGATGAATAGTAGCTTAATAGCCCACCAGATAGAGCAAGTTATGCCCAGCACTGGCATACAAAAGTCTAGTCCACAATCTTTAACCTGGCCACAAATGCATGCATACACACACACATACCTCACTACCAATTCTCCTCTCCTTTGAAAAACTTTTTAGTATAGAGGGTGGAGTCTATTGTTGCCTGGTCCTAACTATTTGCTTTAGTCATTTGCTTGCTAAGACTTTCTCTTTGCATTCAAGTCAAAATCCAGTAATTCAGTACCAGAGTCTAGGCAGTGATTTTTTTTTTTTTTTTTAGAGCTTTCAGAGATAACAAACAGCCCACTGCAGCACCTGTGCCATAGGTTTGCCACCCCTGGAAGCCATTCACTATATCCTGTTTAGAACAGGACTTTCTGAGCAGAAAGCTCTATTCAAGTTGGTTCTGACAATCCATCTGTAGGTGTTACTGGAGTACTAGGACTTAAAGCAGCAGTCCTCAGTTTCTGATTCATCTTACTAAACACAAAAAAGGTTTTAACTTTTCTTTCTGAGTTTACTACCAAAAGCCCAAGCAACAGTTAAATCTCTTAACTACTGGCTCAAAAGGCTGATTCACTTAACGAACACACTCATCACTGCTGTGAGGTTCAAAAGAAGAAAAAACATATTCTTCATGTTTCAGCACACTGTGATGTCTGAGAGTGAAGGGTTAGGGAATCATGATTAGGTGTCTCAAGTGGACAATCTTGGTCAAGGTAAGCCTCAAAAGCAGCACACTATTGGAGATGAGTGCCCCCAACAGAAGGCAAAAGTAGGTTACATCCCCTGGTTACATGCCAATCCAAAGATGCCGACATAGTGGAAATGAGTCCCACAATGGTCATTATCTATTGTAATCCACTGAGTGAACTTTTAGCACCAACCTACATCTCAGCAAAGTGTTATTAGTCATCAGGAGGACAGACAGGAGTAGAATTATTATAACATAAACTTTGCTTCCCCACAGAAACATAACTTTAAACTGAGATCTTGATGGTCACCTTTGTAGACAAACAGGGGCATATTAACATGTTCCTAATCTTTCAATATTAAGTTCACAGAGATGGAAGACTCATGTTACCACACATTCAGAGCAGTTATACAATGTTAAATAGCAGCATAAGACAAATAACAAAAAATGTGTGCCCTTAATTGGATATCCCGTTTAGTTTGAAATGCTTAGCAGATTTATACGCTTGAAAAGGCCCAGGTGACCACTCCCTCTTCTTCCATCCTTAGCTGGCTGTCCTTTTTAAAAACAATGGACCAAAGTACCTGCAAAAATAGTAAGCTGATTTAAGACCCCCAGAAGGGAAACAGTTAGATGTGGTGGTACACACCTGTAAGCCCAGCACTTGGGAGACAGAGGCAAGAAGATTGCTGCAGATTCAAGGCCAGCCTGAACTACACAGCAAGGTCTCAACACTCACTTCAAGAAAAAGAAAAGATACAGAATTAAAAAGGATTTCTTCTTCTTTCTTGCTCTTGTCTACCTATCCTGAGTCCTACCTCTGCTTCTCTGACCCTGTCCTTTTATACTCAACTTTCACTCACTTGGCCCACTACTGTCCCCTTCTTCCCAGTCCTTGGAAGTGGCCGACCTAATCACACTAGTTTCTGAATTAGCAGTTCCCTAAACCAGCAAGGCTTCTTCTCTTATGATTGTGTCCTTTTTATTTACAGTTCAGTGTAAACCTGGGCGTAGTGGTGCACGCCTTTAATCCCAGCACTCGGGAGGCTGAGGCATGAGGATCATTGTGAGTTTGAGGTCAACCTGGGCTACAAAATGAGTTCAGCCCCAGTCTGAATTGCATAGTGAGACCCTGTCTCACAAAATAGGGCTGGGGATTTCGCTCAGTGGCATTAAGCACCTGCCTAGCAGGCGTGAGGTTGTGAGTTCAATCCCTGGCACCAAATAAATAAATAAGATAAAGGTAAGTGTCACCTCCACTTTGTTGTTTTGGTTTGGTTTTTTGAGACAGGATCTCCCTGTCCAGACTGGCCTTAAACCCACTATGCAGCTCAGGCTGGCCTAGAACTCACAATCTTCCTGTCTCAGTCTCCCAAGTACTGTAATTACAGATGTGTACCACCATGTCCAGTTATGCCTTTCTCCGCTGTATTTCCATTAGACAATTTCTATCATATCATTTACTTCACTTAGCACTTAATCAAAATCAGATTTGCTTGTTATGTTTCTGTCCTCACCCCCTACTCAAAGTTCCTTGAGAACAGACCTTTGGCTTGTGTTAACCTTTGTACACCCAGTGCCCAAAACACCAGCCAGCACTTAGTGGCCAGTCAATAAATGTTCACTGCATGAATGAATTTTGGGTTTTTTATTCAACAGTAAACTAACAAGGTTATGAATAAGACCAGTAGTCATTCTTTCATTGTATTTCTGTGAAACACCTAAACAGTTACTTGTACAATCGAGGCATTAAATATTCTGTTTTATCAGGCTTGAAAGCCCTGATAAATAGGACAGGACTCTTCTCGGCATCAGAAGAACATCTGTTATAATTCTTCTAGCAATTTGCTAATCAAGCTCAGTTACAGATGGACAGGATTCATGCACACTTTCTAATCAAAGGACCCCTAAAATGTAGGCACTAGTTCTTAAAGTTCTTAAGACAGTTTCATTTGACAGGATTTCTACAAAAATAAACACAAAACAAGAATCATTATTTCATTCTGAAATCCATGACAGGCTAGAGTCCTACTTGGTGATTCTTTTTTTAATACAACCAGAATATCAACAAAGAATTCTTCCTAATTAATCTTTGCTTTCTTGAATTTTTTTCATGTTTATTATTGCTTTGTATTCTTTTTTAATACAAAACAGACCACAGTGTCTCATTTAAGACCACCTGTACACAAAGAACACACAAAACAAATAAGATGAAAATCAGCCCCAGTCCATTGTGTCACTGAAGACCTGTGTGCCAGACACACAAACGGAGAAAGAGATAAAAGACCTATTGTCCAATTGTAGAAACAAAAAAAGTAATTTGGGGTTTTCTGTTCTCTGAAGTGCATCATGAAGTGTGGGTGGAGAGAAACATAGAAATCCAGAATTAGACTAACATCAAATCGTTTTGGAAAGAGTTGACAATATGTAAATTCTCACACATAAAGTATTTAGAGCAACAGACCTTGAATCTTGGGCTATTATACCATTCAGGATTCCTTTCAAGGGCTCTGGAATTCCAATATTCATAAAATAAAATGTTCATTATAATCAGGAGCTAAGAGGCGTTGAGAGAAACTCCCAATGTGAGACAGCTTGTAGCTGAAGTATTACAAAGCTTGCAGTATCTGGGATAGAGGCTGAACGCCAAATTCAAGAGGTAACCAAGGTACTAAGTGACATAAAGAGCGGGGCGGGGGGGGGGTTACGACTGCCACTCAGCCAGAGAGAATTAAAGTGGAAATGAGGGGTGTGTGGGGAAGGATGAGAATGGAAAAAACAATACATTTATCACCCCGTCCCACTTCCTATACAGGATACAGGCAAAACCTCCAGTCCCATTACCTCAGACACAGATGGTTATCGCTTACAGCAAAGGTGCATAAAAAGGCCTTCAGGTCTGAGCCCCTTAATTCCAAGGCTGTTAACGATTAGAGAAGGATGGGGGTGGGGAGGGAAATGAGGGCGGAGGGAGCTGGAGATTCACCCACCACCACCCCCTTGGGCTCCTACCTCACAGCGCTTAGCCGGGACTTGGGACCGGAGTCTGCACCCCCTCCAGGGCAGCTCCGGCCCAACAACCCCAGGCCCTGGGTTGAGGGGTGCTGGCAGTTGGGAAGCAGGGGCAGTAGGTAAGTTTTCTGAGCCCTGCGGCTGACACGCCACAGGCTCCCCTCACAGCCTCTTCTCCAGAAAGACCCGTCCAGACAAGGCGCTGATTTCCACTCCTCCCTTCCACCCCTCTTCCAAAGGAACCCAGCCCCCGCCCCCTCATCTCTCAATGCTCCCCCCTTTTTCTCAACTCCCCCCCTCCCAAACTCACAGCTGCTCCAGAGGTTCCTCCAGTCAAACCCTTTCTGGAAACGACGGCGGCCCGGCGGATCCAAACCACCTACCATCCCCGCTCGCGTTTCCAGGCTCCCTACCCCCGCCGCCGCCGCCTCTTCTTCCACCACTGCCGCCACCTCCTCTTCATCTGCGGCCCACCGGCGGCTGCCGTCTCGAAGCCCCGCCCCCTCCATCGCCTCCTGCATCATCACTTCCGGTAACCCCGCCGGCCGCCTGCTCCAGGAGGGAGATGGGCGGGGGAGGGGAGGGAACGGGTGGAAGATTACGTCACGACGTACGCAAAGACGGTACGAAGCCGTCGCCAAGTAAGGGCAAAGATGTAGCACGTGAAAGGAAGGGCTGGGCGGAGCTGAACTAGACCATTTTTTGATTGGAATGGGGGAGAAACATAGTCAAAGAAGTAAAGAGAAAATAGGGAGAGGATGAGATTAGCTATATTGTTGGATACGACGGGGAATGGGGTAGAGTAGAAAGTTTAGAAAAGCTCTAGGCTATCCCTGACCTGGAACTAATGCTCCCACAGAAGTGCTCCCAGTGGTTTGGTCTGGCCTGGTTTACCGGACCTGCGGATGCTCAGTCGACTGGGGTTCTGCAAAAGTCCTGGTGCCGCCTCCCCCAAGCCTGCCAGGGGCTGCGGAGTTTCTGTGGGTGGGGGAAGGTAGGATTGACGCAGAGTGAGTGTGAGGAATGGAGACGCTGACTCCAGGCGCGGGGATCTGGGGGCAAGGGTTGGCTCCTCGGGGACTAGGAGGAGGTGGGGGCGGGGGTGCAGTGTTGCTAAGAGACGCGTCTATGTGACCCCAGCCTCACGAGGGCGGCTTAGTGTCATCGCCACTGACTTCAGGGTCCTTCCTCAAGGAAGTGGCACGTGGGCCAGGAAGGGGAGGCTTGGTTTGGGGGTCCATCTTGAGACATTTCGGAAACTTTTGGCTCCCCTAAGGTAAATGGCATTTGGTAGGAGAAATTCCAGGGTGAGATGTCGGTCTAAATTAGTTTGTATGCAAAACGAAGATTTTCTAGGATAGTTAGAGCCAGCTGCATTATTTGTGTCGGTCAACAAACTTGAGAATAAAACGAAAACTTTGCTCCTATTCATTCGAAGATTGAGTTAACAACTAAGCTAATAAGTACCAAAAAGTGAGAAATGTCCTCCAAAGACCGGGTAAAGTGATAGAAGACGTGGAGAAGGGCCACCCGAAATCGGGGACGGATGGTCAGAGAGGGCCACCATTTGGGGGGAATCCAACAGAAGGAGGAAGGAAAGGCAGTGAATGAGCTGTGTACGTGAAGATAAGAGCCAGTGAGACTGAAGCAGAAAGGGGCAAAATGTTTTGTGATGACACTGGAGACGTGGCGGACCTGATCAGAGCCTTTTTTTTCCCCAAGGGTAAAGTTTGGCTGTTACGTTACCAAAGGATTTAAAGGATAGTGACCTGACCTGATTGACATTTTTTTAAAAATCAGGATTAAGAAGCTGTTCCCTTAGGCCAAGGAGAGGTGACTGCTAGTGTTGGAAGAGTCGTTGCTGTGAAAATAAAGAGAATTTGGTTCAGAATATATTTTGGAAGATCAACTTGCAGGACTTGCAGTATTAGATGTGAAGTGTGTGGGAGAGGGTTTTCCAAAGGAAAAATAATTTGCAAAAAAATATAGTGTTAACAATCCAAAAGAAGATACCAAGAAGTTAATAAATTTTGGAGAAAGGTCATAACTGAGGCTAATAAATATGAAGGCTTCTTTCTAGATCAAAAAGATTTCCCAACTTCCCCGGACTCATAAAATTTAGAGTTTGCTCAGAGAAGGAAAAACTGGCAAAGGAGACTCTTGACATAGACAAGGCCTCAAAGATAAAGGATGATGCAAACCTCTTTATGTCCTGAAATAATGGCACTAACCCTCATAATCTGTGAGACCCATCCTCAAAGATCTGGCTCAAATCTCTTCCCTCTTCTCCCAACTGTCATTGCTTTTGGACTTGTGCACAGGTAATTTGTGTCCTTTTTTGGAAAGCACATAAATGTTTATTTGCATGTCTATCTTTCTCATGGATTATTGTGTCTTCCTATCTCTCAGTACAGATGCTTGCCCATAGGTTCCTACATTGTTTTCCTTGGGCAGGAGCTTGGTGTTCATAAGGTATCTGCCATGGATTTAATACTTTCTGCGAAAGGGTTTTTTTGTTTGTTTGTTTGTTTTTTGTTTTTGTTTTTGTGTTGCTCCAGCCATTGGCACCACAATTGTGGTCGTACTCATACTACAGTGAAAAGGGTATCAGAAAAAGAATCAAGCCAGGCGTGGTGGTGCATGCCTGTAATCCCAGCACTCAGGAGGCTGAGGCAGGAGGATCATTGTGAGTTCGAGACCAGCCTGGGCTACAAAGTGAGTTCAAAGCCAGCCTGAACTGTACAGTGAGACCCTGTCTCAAAAATTAGGGCTGGGGATTTAGCTCAGTGGCTTAAGCGCCTGCCCTGGCAGACTCAAGGTTGTGAGTTTGATCCCTGGTACCAAAAAAAAAAAAAGAATCAAGCCTATCTGGCAAGCTCAAGGTCGTAAATTCAATCCCTGGTACAAAAAAAAAAAAGAAAAAAGCCTGAGTTTCACTTTTGGATCTGCTACTGACCAACAGAACAAAGTAGATTAGAAGTTGCAAAATGGTAAGACAGAAATCACCTGCAAACTTATTGTTCAACCCACTAAGTCATTTAAATTCTTTTAATTTATTTGCCAACATTTTACAAGATGGACACAAAATCCAGGTTATCACCTTCGTTTGAAAAATCAATCTCACACCAGCCTGAGATTCCTAGAGGTTGCTACATAACAAGAGTCAGCTATAGCTAAAGAATTGCTTTCCCTTTGTTATGTGGCTTATTCCCCAAATGTGCCAAAGGCCTCTTCTCTCTTGGTCAACCTGGCTGACCCCAGTGGGTATTTGACTTATAATTCTTGGTCTAGAGCTATGCTGTCCATATGTGGCTGCAAGCCACATGTGACGATTTAAATGAATAAATTCAGTTTCTCAGACACACCATATTTCAAATGCTCAAGCATCATTGTTTGGTTGTGCTGGGGATTGAGCCCCAGGCCTTTCCACTGAGCTACATCCCCACTGCCTTTTTCAATTTTTGAGACCGGATGTTGCTAAATTCCCCTGGCCAGGCTTGAACTCAATAGTCTTCCTGCTTTAGGCTCCCAGAGTGTTGAGGTTACAGGAATGTAACACCATGATGATCAGAAAGAACAGTTCCATCACAGAAAGTTCTTTTGGTCAGCACTGGACTAGAGAAATTTGAGGGTACTCTGGGTGCAACTCATTCCCTGTGTGTGAAAGTGGCTCCTACTCTGAAGAGACTTGGTCTAGTAAGGAGATCTTGTCCTTCTTACAGGTCAGAAAAGTTGCTCATTTGACAGTTGATAGGTAGAGTACTTGGAAACTATTCCGAAGTCATGGTCCCCTGTGCAGTGAGGTTATCTAAGAGTTGAATCTATGGTCAGATGCTAGAAAGCCCAGCTGTATCTAATGCTGTAGCCAAAGTCCTTTTGCCAGTTTCCTAATCCAGTTTCTTAGAAGATTATCACAAAGCAGGAATGTAAATTAGTGTTTTGGCTTTCTGACTTTTCAGAAGATTCTGGCTAGGGAGTTATGAATGACTGGTTGATCTCTAGCACTGGTCTGTTTCCATCTATTCCCAATCATCTCTGACACCTACTTCTGGTAACTGGTTTGTACCACCTCTGACTGACTCTTGTCTTTGTTTCTTAAAATATGCTGATAAGAAAACAAGTACTTAGCTGGGCGTGGCGGGGCACGCCTTTAATCCCAGCACTCGGGAGCCTGAGGTAAGAGGAGTGTTGTGGGTTCGAGGCCGGCTTGGGCTACGTGAGCGCAAGGCTGGCCTGAGCTACACAGTGCGACACTGCCTCAAAAAACCAGGGCCGGGAGTTTGGCTCAGTGTCTGACAGGCGCAAGGTTGTGAGTTCAATCCCTGGTGCCGCAAAAAGAAAAGAAAAAAAAAAGGATAACAGGTACTTCAATTTCTTTTGAATTGAGGAGCAGTAACTTGACTTCCAGTTAGAATTTCTGTCCCCGATGATACAGTATATCTATTGCTTGGTATACCTTGGTCACAGTGCTCTGATTGGAATTCAGCTATACGGGTATAATCTTGTATGCTCCAGTGCTGGACTAATACACAGATAGTTCCCAACTAACTTACCATGGGTTTGACTGCACTTTCTTGACTTAACAATGGTATAAAAGTGGTCCAAGTTCATAAGAAACCGTATTTTGAATTTTGATTTCTGCCTCTATTAGCAATACATAGTACAATAAATATTCCTTCCTAGTGGTGATCCTGAGCGGCACACTGGCTGCAGCTCCCTGTCAGGCATCCAGGTGAGCAACCAAGGCTGTGATGTTTGGTAGGTAGGTGAATTACATGCATTTTCCACTTGAGATGTTTTCAACTTACCACGAGTTTATCAGGATTTAACACCATTGCAAGTTGAGACACATCTGTATTTAGAAGAGCATTTGCCGCCTGTGGTCTTGAGATAGTTATTTTAGAAGTCTTTCAGATATTAGTATTTTGATTTTGCCCCTTGTTCTGAAAATTTTTCATATTATAGAATCTAACCTAATACCATTTCCCTTCTGTTCCCTTTCTTCCCTGCCCCCTATCTCTGACGCACTATATTGTCACTTTCTGTGTAAAAAGATGCTATTTCAGAGAATAGCTGTGGAGCAAATGATTAAGTATAACCCACAAGCATATCCTGAGATTTACAAAACTGTGTGGCATTGCACTTCCCTTTTTGGATTCTAGTAGCCAAAACTGAGTGCAGGACAGAAAACAAGTCCATGGTGGTGGTGGGGAATGTTGATTGATGGAGGGGAAGGACTGGTATGTGTGGAGCACAGTTTCATTTGAAGGTTGATTGCAGTGACAATGATATTGTATAAGATACTAGTGTATGCTGAAAAGTACTCTGAAGGATAAATGAAGAGTAAGAAATAAAGGAAGAAAAGTAGGAAGGAAAGCCTGGTTGTGCCTTTGGTGTTGGCACTTGCATTGTATTTCCAGTAAGAAGTATGCGCTGTGGTCTAAAGATAAGGGGTGTCTCCAACAGGGTTATTTACTCATACTGAAGAACAATAGGCTTTTACTGTACAGGGATTATTAATGATCAGAGGGAAACAGCTTTAGGAAAATCCATTACTACCACAAAGCAATAAATTCACCAACAGGCCATGTACTTTTTTCATTTCTCTACAAACAAACTTAACATTCATAAATGAGACCTCACTCTTCTTCATTTCCTCCTAGTCAGGTAACCTGTCCCTTTAAGTCCTAGTGCCAAGTGGCTAGTGGCTTTTTTGTGTGTGTGTTTTGTGTTTTTGTTTTTGTTTTTGTTTTTGTTTTGTTTCTCCAGAGTTTTCCTGCTGGACTATATCCCCAGCCCTTTTTATTTTTTATTTTGAGACAGGGTCATACTAAATTGCTCGGTTTATACTCAAACTTACGATCCTCCTGCCTCAACCGTCCCAGAATACTGGAGTTTCAGGAGTATATCACTACACCTGGTTCCTAGCAGTAAGTGTTTAATGGAGTAGCTCAAGTAATTCCTACAACTTTTTGAAGCAGGTTCTTTTGTTACCTTTCACATTTTAAGAAACCGAAGCTCAGAGAGATTACTAATTTGCCCCATGGGATGAAGTCAGGATTAAAACCCGAGCTTATCCACCCAGAGGACATAAATTTATTTTTTGTGTTATATCTTTATATATGTAGGAAAGCCTTAATGCCCAAAACCAAGACAGGTATTCTTTACTCTGCTATTCAGGGCACAAAAGTGTGATTACTTTTAAAGTGTTCTGAGATCTTTACTAGAGAAATGTCCAAATACCATTGCATCTATCTTGGAATAAAGATTGGACATTACTGATGACTATTCTGTGTGTGTGAATGTATTCTAACATATTTTTAATACTCCATTGTATATTAGATGTAGGAGTGTAATGAATGAAACTCAGTCCCAACTGTCTTCCCCCTTAACACCCTCCTACACACACACACACACACACACACACACACACACACACAATGAAAAAGAAAGGTAAGCCAGACAAAATTATAATGGAATATGTTCTGACGGGTGTGCTTGAGGTGCCAGGGCTGCACATAGCAGGGGGACTGACTCAGTCTTAGTGTGAAAAAGTCACCTCTCAAGAAGTGATTAAAATCAAAGAACGAGAAGCAGCAGGAAGGTGAAGTTGCATGAGATGGGCCCTTCACGTGGCAAGGAGAGGAGTCCTAGATCGAAGGAGACAGGGCAGCAGGACACAGATGTGCACCAGTGCACCAGTAAGTCATAACAGTCATTTTGTTTGGGATGATTGCACAATCTACCCTCGCATACACACACCCTGCCTGCCCAAATTATAAAGTACTTGAGAGAAATTTTGGCTATATTGCAATCATTAGTTGTGAAAAGAAAAACAGATTCCACCTGGGCTCAAGTCTTTCTTAAAAAGAATGGAAAGGGGTCTTTCCCTTCACTTTTGAACCTCAGAGTCTGGGTTAAGTCCTCTTTCCTTTTTCTGTTCCAACTCTTATTTGTCCTGCAACACTTTTTCTTTAGTAGAAGGCAAAACCTCGTGAGAGTCCAACATGTGGAATTTTGACATTCCTGAGACCAGAGTCATACTTCTATAAATTCCATCTGGGGAAAGGGAATTTTCGTCTCTGCTCTTAAACTGCACAGTGTTTGTGCTTTAGTGAGCTTTCCAAAGATGTTGGGGGTGGGGGGCGGTGGTTTCAGAGGTGGGGAAGAAATTATGAAGTACATGACGCCCCTAGAACTACCAAGTCCTTCTATTGACCTGTGAAACTAGATCGGCACATACCAAGCACTTAGGTGTGCCCAATGTAGTAGTTTACTGGACCCCTCCCAGGGCCCTTTACTGTACTTACACCCTTAACTGCATGTGGGAAGGTGAGTAGGTGTTTAGTTTTTTTCTTTTAGATTTATCACTGTCCCTTATGATTCCCCATCACTGACTCCAAAGTAGAAACAGGGAAACGCTGTGGTCAGAAAGGGAAATAATTATCCAGCTTTTGGGAATTTTGATCCTGACTTTCCTGTCAGTAATTTGGTGGCATTAGGCAAGACTCATGTTCTAGCATCTGTGAGAGTAGTAGAATCATAAGCGGTTATGATACAGTCTGAGTCCAGCATGTTTTAGAAGATATAAAACAGACTGTTATTCCAGCTTACAAAAAAAATCTGCTGATGTCTTATTTCTCTGTTACTCTTCAACTTGTTTCCAAGGCCCAGCATCCCAGCTGGTGCTAGATTGTACAGACCTGTGGCCTCTTCTCACCTAGGCTCTTGCTGCCTTCTCATTCATCTTTGAAGTTGCTTCCTACCTCAGAACCTTTGTTTCTGCTCCCTCTTCCTTCTCTGCCTTCCACTTAATTTTTCCCCTTAGTGGGCTTCTTCAACTCAGTTGAAATGTCACTGATCACCTAAAATCTCTCATTTGTAACATCCCTGCTCATTTGTAACATAATTTTCCTTTGTTTGGAGCACATATCACCATCTGAAATTGTTTTTCTTGTATATCATCTGCTTTGTCCACTATAGTACAAGTTTTAGAAGGGCAGATACCCTCAGCTGCTTGTTTATCACCATATCTCTGGATGCACATGTACCTGGTGCATGGTGGGCACTTAATAAATGTTGAGTAGATGAATGAACGGCTCCTTGAATAAAAGGTTTAAGGCCTGTGGCATGATAGCAGTATAATGGTCCACTCCCATAGTGTCTCTTCTTTGATGTCAGTTCCCCTCGGAGTCAGAGGGGACAAGATTGTCAATGGAATGAAAAACAGAGCAGTCTAGCCAAGGACACGGCCTTTAGAAGTGCTGATATGTATTGAAGAAGGGTAGGGGCAGGTTGGATGTGAGAAATTTTATGACACTACCATAATCATACTAAGGTGTAAAAAATTTGCTTCCTTTGCTCTTTGTATAGGAAGGGACTAAAATTATTTAGTTCCCTTTGTTACACAGTCATGGCTCTTTAAAGCAAACAACAGACCAACATTTATTGAGCTGGAGCAGCCTATTTAGTGATTACAAGCATGGACTCTGACTCCAGACTGTCCAGTTTGAATCCTAGCTCTGCCTATTACTAGCTGTATGACTTTGGACAAGTTACTTAATCTTTCTTTACATCAGGCTCCCCCTTTGTAAAATGGGAATAATAGTAGCATCTACCTTATAGAATTGTTGTGATGATTATGGAGGTTAATACAGGTAAAGCACCTTGTAAAGTATCTGGCACACATTAAGTGCAAAACAAATGTAGCTATTATTATTTATTTTTTGTTATTACTAACACTATAAGGAACAAAACATAGTCCCTGCCCTCCAGGAGTTTGGAATCTCCAGGAAGGAAAAAAGACATGTAATGAAATAGCTATAAAAGAGTAATAGCTGGTTGTGATAGACATAGGGAAAAGGGTGCTTTGTAAAATCTGGTAGTAAATATCTACAAGGTAAGGTGAGTGTTAACAGAAAGGGGGCTCTAAGTAGAAGACTCCGCCAAGACAAACACGCATAGCAGGCAGGGTGCCTTACAGCAGTAGCTCCCAAACTGTTACTCTGAATTATCATTCATAGATTTTGCTCTTATTTACATTTTAAACCGGCTTAAAATTTTTGGAATACATTTATTTAGAGGAAGCTCTATATCGCATAAAATCAAAATCATGGGTTGAATGGACCATGCTAATATACATTAAAATAATCATAATGAATAAATATGTGCAGTGTAGATCTAAAATCACCACTCGCACCAAACTTTGGGTTCCCGCGTTAGGAGGAACTTCTAACCAGGATCACACTATCAGCAACATCTGTCAGTCTTTCCTACATAGTACGCATTCAGTAATGCATTTCATTTCAGCACTTTGTTTATAGATGAGGTGTAATTTAAGAAAAAAAAAACTAGCTTCCAGTCATTTTTCTTTTAAACCCACCTCATATTTTCTATCTTTCTTCATTCTGGGATTTAAGGATTGAAGAGATGAAAAGGAGCAAGAATTTCAAGAGGTGTCAGTCTCAGAGGAAATGTTATAAAACATTAATTGTGGAAGTTATATAGGAATAGACTTCGTAGCCAGTTGGGACTATTGTTTGATTGTGATCCTCTAAATAACTGGATACTCCTGCCTGATTTCCAAAGGAAACCCCCAGTAGACCCCATGATTTCGGATCGACCCCTGATACTAGTGAAGGAAAAGCATTGCCTACTCCTGTATTAATCTTGAGAGAAGTAAATGGTTTCAAGCCATTAAATCCACATGCAGGAAAATTCTGGGAGAAAAGTTTTTCTAAATGTGTTACCTTCCAAGAGCAAAGACAAAAATATAAACCAAAAGAAAAAGAGGTTTAAAATTTTTTATATATGGTTGATTCTGTTTCTAGAATCACAGGCTTTCTGTAGCTTGAGGTGTTTTCGTTTATTCAGCAAACTGATTATGTACCAGAGAAGGTGCTAAGAATTTAGTAGTAAATAGGATGGATGTAGTCACTGTCCCCATAAAGTTTAGCAAGCTACAAAGAAAAATCATCAATAGGAGACCCATCCATGTTGTCTCTGGGAACTGAAGGATAAGTAGGGTTTGGTCAGTAAAAGGGAGAAAGTCAGTAGAGAGCTTTAGGAAAGAGGGAACAAAATGGGTGGTAAGCACCCTAAGGCAAAACAGAAAAAAAATTCATGGCTCCTTCAAATAAGGGGGTGGGGCAGTAAAAAAAGAACAAAAAGATGCTTTTTTTTCCCTTGCCATTTGTTTCAAGACTCGAAAGTAGTTGGCAAGACTTGTTAATAGTTCTCAGTGGTGAATACAGTTAGACCCTTCTCTCTGGAAATCTTTGGGACTTGGGATTTCTGGATCACCTGATGTTGAAGAGAGAAACATCATCTATCAGGATTAGTTTTCAAAACACACTAATTAAAGTGTTTTGAAAACAGTCCCAGTAAGCACCAATTGTTAGTACTGCTTATTACCTTGCTCACCTAATTGCAGGGCTGATGTATCAGATTATGGTATATGCCTCAGTCAGTTTGAAGCAGTCGTTTATAGATTAGTGAAAGAAAAGCAATAAAAGTCAGGCTTTGGAAAAGTTTACTGTGGTTTTAATATGCTTGACTTTCTTCACTGTCCTCTACAAGTATCTCAAAGTCAAGGAAGTTTCATCTGTTAATGCCTGGGAAGTGAAGCAATCATTAATCGCTGTCGCTGCCCCTCACAGGAACTGACTCACTTATTTTCAGATGAAACCATGGAGTTTTAGGGAGAGCTAGAAACTCAGAAACCTGTTTTCCTTACCAGGAAAAATGTGATCATCTCATCTGGGTTTTTATTACACATGTTCTGTCTTTTATGAATTATTTTTAAGCATTTTTTCTGTGAAGCATCATGGACTTCAGAACTGGTGTTGTATATAACTTTGATCTTTTTAACCTTTAAAATGAGTGAAGTACCACTTTCAAGCTTTTCATCACATGGTTAGATCTTGGTTTGCTAAAGAAAAGTCACCAGGGTAAAGTAGGTAGGAGAGTCAGTCAACTTTAAAAGACGAAGTTTACATAAGGTGATTCCTCGAAGATACCTGGCATACCTAAACAAACATAACCCTCCCAGCTTGTGTCATTCTTTGGCTCCCAGATTCTAATAAGGGTGGGATTCTAAAGCACAGCATCTCCAGAAACCACACCTCCTGTTGGGACTGGAAATGGATCATAGTCCCAGATGGCAGTGAGCAGCCTCCTTTCCAGTCCTGATGAGCCTGTTTGAGGAAAACTCAGGACTCATAATGACATGTGCAGATGCTTGGCCTTGCTACTTACCACATCTGTCATCTTCCTAGTCTGTCCTCTTGTCAAGGGAAGTACAATATTCATTATTCTAAGTCTGACTAAGCAGAACCCTCCAGTACTAGGAATTGTTTTTCTATTTTTCCAGAAGTTTTAGGTACAGAAATGTAAATAATAAAGAAATAGAATGAGGTTTTGGCGTAAGTTAAAAAAAAAAAAAGGAAACAACTAATGCACATCAACAGAACAGACAAGTATTGTCAGATATCTTCATAGAGTAGACTGCGTTGAACAGTAAGAATGTCTGAACTAAAACTCCATGGAACAACATGGATGAATCTTACAATTATGAAGGGCAAAAGATGCAAGTTGCGTAAGTTTTCTATATGTATTGCTTTTTTTTGTTTGTTTTTTGTTTTTTTGGATACCGGGGATCAAACTCACAACCTCACGCCTGCCAGGCAAGCACTTAAGCCACTGAGCTAAATCTCCGGCCTATGTATCACTTTTGCATGACAGTGATGTTCAGGATAGCAGTTCCTTCTAGAAGAGAGGAATTGGAATATAATTTGGAAGGAATACAATGGGAGTTTCAACTATATACATAATTTATGCTTTAAGGTTTGTTGAGGGAATATCCTTGGGTCAATTCTCATTAGCTAAGTCCTCTGGAATTAAAGCTGATATTTCAGAGTAAAAAAATTACAAGATCTTCAATCATTAGAACAGTTTTTTACACAAATTTTCTTTCTCATTTGGTGGGTCTGAAGATGACAACAGCAACACGACAAGAAGTTCTTAGCCTCTACCGTAGCATTTTCAGGCTTGCAAGGAAATGGCATGCAGCATCAGGGCAGATGGAAGACACCATCAAAGAAAAACAATATATACTGAGTGAAGCCAGAACACTGTTTCGGAAAAACAAAAATGTAAGTAGGCCCCCCGTTGGAGATTTCTAGGGAGAGAGTAGTTTCTTGTGGTGTGGGTCCATTGCTTTTCTGTTCTAAGTGGAGAAGAGTGAGCAGAAGTCATAGTGGCCCAGGCTGGGACAGAAAACAACCAGTGCACAGCTAGACTAGCTCCCCCAGCCCCTGGAAAGTCAAGCCCAGCCCATGTTTGTCTCCTCATTTGTTCCAGATGTCTTAATTACTTTTCTCGCTGAGACAAAATATGTGGCATCCAAAATTGGAGGGAAAGGTTTATTTAGCCCACAGTTTGTAGAGTTTTCATTCCATAATCAGCTGACTCCTAGGCAGCATGGCACATGGCAGAGGAGAACAGTTCATGGTGGGCAGAAGGTAGCAAAGCAGGCAAAAGGGCAAGACAAGCCTCTTTCTCTCCCTTATATTGTATCCAGGCTACTGGGATTAGACTGGTACCAGTCAATCAGTGGACTGATTTAGTAATCACCCACCCTTAATCCTAGCATTGTACCATGAATCAGCCACTTGAGATTCAGTCACATCTGAAGCAGCCCCACTTACGACTTAATGAGGCTTTAGGATGACATGTAGATGTAAGCCATAACACCAGGTCTCATTCCAGCCAGTAAGTAGCTCAGTATCTTCCAAAGACCCTACAAGTCAGGCCAATGAGAGTTTTCAGAGGAAAACTTCCTTACACACTGCTCACTGCCGGCCACTCCCATAGGAGGTATGCAGTCCAGTGTTTGTTTCAATTCATAAACTCATCAAAGTCTCCAAATATAAACCCATTCAGAGGGAAAAGAATGGAATTAAGACACAAGGTTCCCTTCACAACTTAGCTTTGAACTCAATCCTTTGGCTAAAAGAGGCCAGTTACCCTTTGGGACTACAAAAGTTAGTGCCTCCATTAGCTGGTTTAATGGAACTACATATCCGGACACCAGGGAGCCAGATTTGACCCATCCCAACAAACTATAAAGCATTAGCTGTTAGCTCCTTGGGAAGATGGCCAGGCACAAAGCCTGGAAGGAGGCTGTCTCGGCTGACTTCTCTTCAGCCTCCCTCTCACTGATCTGATCGACTCAATGCTGTCCCTGTTTTCCTCATAAAACTTCCAAACAAGGTTCTGTCACTATTTTTCCTTCCCTGACCTCTGCTTCCATCTCTTTTCACTCTATCTTCTACATACTCCCTCCCAACAGCTGTAGGGATCCTCTAAAGATCATCTTTCTTCCCTGAAGCCTATGCAACATGCAGCCACCTTGAGGTTTTACCTCTTACGTCTGAACACCCAGCATTGACCTCTACCCAGCCATCCAGAGGACCTCACCACAGCCTAATAGTCCAACCCGGAACTCATCTATTAGAGCGCTTCCCCTCCCAGTCTGCCCATATCTGTCACAGCTGCTGTCATCACTGCAATTCTTTGTCCTCATTGAACAGGCATTCAAGTGCCCACCGTATGCCAAACACTGGACTAGCCATCAGGATATACACTGAGCAGAACCAAGACAGGATCCCTCAGAGATATTTCACAGTTAGAAATATAAGATATAAAATCACAATTGTAACAAGTGCCTCCAAAGAAATCTTCCTAAACTACCTTCCCCTTCTTGGAATCCATGAAGGCCCCATGCTTACTCTTCTAACCTTTCTTCAACCTCTCCAAATTCTTTCTCTTTTTGTAGACCAATGCTTGCCAAACCAAAGTCGTTATACTCCATGAGGTCCTTGCATACACAGTCCTCTGAAGAATAGAAATAATATATTATAGCTGCTGTTTCTATTTCTTTCTTTTAAGATACCTATTTTGTATATATACTTACAATGAATTTATTAGTACATGTATAGAGAAGGTCCTTAGGATGATTGGAATTATAATTTCTTAGCTTTTCAGTGGATCAAAGCAGTAAACATTCAGTAGAAACTATACTTTGAATTTTGTGATATGCAGCACTTTATTAAAAAAATGGATTTCACATTAGATGATTTTGCCCAACTATAGACTAATAAGATAGACTAGGCTAAGCCGTGATTTCTAGTAGGTTAAGTATGCAGTATTAAATGTGTTTTGAAGTGAGTTTATCAGGCTATAACCCCATCATAAACATCTATAATTTATAAATTAATACACTGATAAATTGATTTAAGTACACACATTGGAGCTATGGGCTAAGAAATTTTTTATTAAAAGGAATAGGTCATAAAAATATTTGGAGACCCGTAAATAGTTGGCCATATACTTTTTTATTGTTCCATTTATGTTGCAGTAATTTTTTCAACCAGATTATCAACTTCTGGAGCACGCAGACAATGTCTTACACTTTTCTAGTATGTCCTATAAAACCTGCCTTGTTTTGCTGAATTAATGAACATTTACAGGTATTTTTATTCAATTGACCTGCTCTAGGAAGTCTTCCTTAATTCCTCCTCCCAACCCCATGGTGGCCACTTGCTCTGAATAATATAGCAGCCATTGCTTATGTTAATTGTATATCACTGTTTCTTTTCTGTAGCTTCATATGTCAGAGTTCTGCACAAGTAGTGGCTTTGATAGTTGAAAGCAGTGACCATAGCCCCATGATGTCCACCCTGGTGCTAGGGATGTCGTAGCATGTGTCCGTTAAACTTTTGGAGACTTACTCACCCGCGGACTGTTCATGACCCTAGAATTTTAGTTATTGCAGGAATTTTTCCTTTGCCTCTGTTTTGATTGGCCAGTGGAAGAAGCAAAGGACGGTGTACATGCCACTGATGGTACATGAAACTAATGGGCTTGCAGAGGTGGTACACTGGTTTCTGATTTTAAGTTATATATTTGTGTTGGCAGGTATTTGAAGGCAAAGAGATTATGGGACCAAAATTTTACAGATAGTATTGCTTACGAGAGTTCATTTAGAGAAAAATTTTAATATTAGTATATGTGGTAAGTGGTTATGACAAAGTCATACAGGCAGCCTGTATGTTTAAATTTGGAGTATTCTGGCTAAGCTCATTCATATGGACAGCTGCAGCCCCAGAAATCCCAGCCTTTTTAACCATCTTTTTCAGGGGCTTTTCTTTTTTTTTCTTTTTTTTTTTCAGGGGCTTTTCATTTCTCCCTAATTCCTCCTGCAGACATACAAGATGTGATCAGAAAAATACAGTAAATGTTAAATTTTATTTTTGAATTATTATGGTAAAAGATATATTGTTATTAAGCACTGTCAAACTATGCCCCCTTGCTTCAAACATATCCCATTGTTCTTGCCACTTTCTGAAGCAATTCTCAAAGTCTTCTTTCATGAGTGTCTTTAGTTGCACTGTTATGGCTGCCTCCATGTCCTGAATTAATTCAAAAGGTTTACTACTTATGGTCATTTTGACTTTGGGAAGGAGCTAGAAGTTACATGGTGCCAGATCTGGTGAATAATGTGAATGAAGACACATTGTAATGTTTTATGAGCCTGCTTTTCCGTTGGATCGCACTCAACAGCATTCACCATACTTTTGATCTAACTGTGTAAAGACACTCAGTAAAGAGGACCTCCAGAACTGCTTCAGAAAGTGGTAAGAACTATGGGATAAGCATGTTCAGGGGGAGGAGGCAATATTTCAAAGGGGACTGATGATAATGTGTCTTTTCCTGTAATAAATTTTTTGAAAATTTAGACATACACTATATATTTTGATAACATCTTGTGAGCAGTTTGTAAGTTCAGTTCCACTAAGAGTTTAATAATCTAAAGGTATCTCATTAATTACTCTGAATTTCAGTGGGCAAATGGGAAATGGAAATCTATTCCCAATGTGGATAAGAGTAATAGCTTCTGAGAAACACAGAGGTCAGAAAGTTGAGCCTGTGCCCCAGGGGACTCAGCTACACTTCTCTTCATTGCTGTTCCTGGAATTCTTCCTCCCTCCTCCGAGAGGCACCGTACCACAGGAACTCCCTTGGAATTTCCAGGGCACATAGGCCCATATTTCACTGTGGGTGTCATCATCTGGGGCTGATGCAATCCTAGCTTTATCTTTTTTTTTTTTTTGTTTTCCCCAGTTCTGGGGTTGAATTCATGGCCTCGTGTATCCTAAACAAGTATTCTACCGAGTCACCTACTCAAACCACCCCCCTGCCCCGCCCAGCTCTACTCTGAGGCCCACTTGCAAACACAGCAGTCCATGTGTTAATTCATTTTTCATCCTCAGAATGAAACAGTTCTTCCCCTTCTCCTACTTGGCTGTTTTTTGTTTGTTTGTTTGTTTTTGGTTTGTTGTTGTTGTTGTTGTTGTTTTTGGTACTGGGGATCAAACTCACAACCTCGCACCTGCCAGGCAGGTGCTTAAGCCACTGAGCTAAATTCCTGGCCCTATTTTTTTGAGTCAGGGTCTCACTATGCAGTTCAGGCTAGCCTTGAACTCACTTTGTAGCCCAGGCTGGTCTCAAACTCACAACGATCCTCCTGCCTCAGCCTGCTTGACTGTTTTTAAGATGAATTTTTCATTCTTTTACATGAAAGTAGACTACCACAATTTGACTATTTTGGGATTTTAAGAGTTTTTTTGTTTCCTTTACTAGTGAGCAATGCAACTTATCATTTAAAATAACAGGTAGATTATTCTCTAGTATATTACTCAGAGGTTTTGTGACTAACACTTGCCAAAACAGTTAGGTTAACTTTAAAGTTAATTGAAATGGGGAGGGTACAAAGAAGCACTGTCATTCAGTGTTGGTGGGAATATAAATGTATGCATTGTTGGTGGAAATATACATTGGTGCAAACGATGGTTGTGAATGTATGGTACACGTATTGTTTTTCTTTTAAGATAAAAGATGTTAATGTATAAGTTGTGTTTTCTAAACTAAAACCTCAGTGTTCTGGTGTAATTGCAGCATTATCACTTTGTGATAAGTAAGTGGGTTTTGGGTTGCAGATTGGGCTCTGTCTCTAAAAGGTTTGACATCACTGCTCTAAAAGGTAAGTTGGGAATACTGTGAGAATCAAAAATTGCATTTAACAAATATTCTTTGCCCTAGCAGTTCTCTAAGAATTCATCTTTTAAATGTCTTTGCATGTAAGCCAGAAAAATTCCAGAGACATATTTAACAGAATTGTTTATAATATAATGGTAAATATTGAAAATAACCTAAGGGCCTGTCAGTAGGAGATTGGTTAAATTATAATAAAGCCTTATACTGGAATTTTATATAGCTTTTTAAAAAAGTGAAATGGCTCTGTATATGTGAATATACAAAGATCTTCAAGTTTTATTAGTGAAAAAGTTTCGGAAATAAGTGAGCTATCATTTGTGTAAGAAAAAAGCTAAGTCTCTACATATGGATTTATATATGCATGGAGAATTCTTGGAAGGATATACAAGAAACTACTGATAAACTGTCTCCACGAAAGGGAATTGAGAAGCCGGGCATGGTGGCGCATGCCTGTAATCCCAGCACTCGCGAGGCTGAGGCAGGAGGATCATTGCAAGTTCGAGACCAACCTGGGCTACAAAGTGAGCTCAAGACCAGCCTGAACTGCGTAGTGAGACCCTGTCTCAAAAAATAGGGCTGGGGATTCAGCTCAGTGGCCTAAGCACCTGCCTGACAGGCGCAAGGTTGTGAGTTCGATCCCTGGTACCAAAAAAAAAAAAAAAAAAAAAAAGAAAAGAAAGGGAATTGAGGGACAAGGGTAAAAGGAAGTCTTAGTTCTTAGCATTATATACTTGTGTATTATTTTTACCATGTGCTTGTGTTACCTACTTTAACTATTTTAAAAGTTTAATCCACAGTAAATTGTAATTTTAAATTTAGATTTTTCAAATTATCAATATTTAATTTACTATCTAGTGAACAGAAAAAGTTTAAGAAAGTATATACCTATACTTTATGTATCATTAGAAATATACAAAAACCTCACTTATTTTCCCCTTTTTATAGCTGACAGATACAGACCTGATTAAACAGTGCATAGCTGAATGTACAGCCAGGATTGAAATTGGACTACATTACCAAATTCCTTACCCAAGGCCGGTAAGTGTGATTCTGTTACGAGGTGGTGGGTACTTAATGCTTACTAGCCCAGTTATCTCCAAGAATATCTACCAAGAAGGCTAGTGCTTGCCAACAAGCTGAGAGCTATCATAGGAGGCATGTTGGAAATAAGTTATCCTTACGTGCTACCAACCCATCATGACAAACTTAAAATGTAAATGAATGCCTGATTTCTGTTCTTTGTACAGCTTTCTCACACATCAAAGAAAAACTAGCTCATGTATCTATACTTTTCTCTTTTGACCATCGCCTTTTTTATAGAAGTGCTTTTTGCCTCTTATTATAAAAGACAGGTATGTTGTTACTAAAAGAATGAAGTTCAAACATTAAAGGAATGAAACTAGGCAAGATGGCACATGCCTGTAATCCCAGCACTTAGGGGGCTGAGACAATAGGATTGCCTCAGGTTTGAGGCCAACCTGGGCCACATAGTGAAGTCAAGGTTAGCCTGAACTACATTGGGAGATCTTATCTCAACAACAACAAAAAGCAAACATTAAAGGAATGCATAAAATAGAAAGTGAAACTTGTCGGAAATTTTCACCCCATGGAAGTGACCACTATTTATGTTATATTAAAACAGATGTAATTAGGGCCAGGAGTTTGGCTCAATGGCTTAAGCGCCTGTCTGGCAATGAAGTTGTGAGTTCGATCCCTGGTACCGCAAAAAAAAAAAAAAAAAAAAAAAAAAAACAACAACAACAACAAAAAAACAGATGTAATTGTCAGTATTCAACTCTTTCACCTAGAAAAACAGCAATTTGACACTGTATTGGCTCAACCTAATCGTTTGGTAATATATCCTCTCTCTATATATGTATTATGTGTATTTATGTATTCTTTATATATGTGGGATTCCTGGCATACTGTTTTACTGCCTTCATATTTTACTTCATCTCTTCAGAACACCTTTGCATACAATTCTACCTCAATCTTTTTAAACATTTGTATTGTATGCTAGTATAAGAATGTGCTATTATATTAGAGTGTTTCAGAGAAACAGAATCAGTGGGATAGAAATATATTTCTAAGCTGGGCGTGGTGGCGCACGCCTTCAATCCCAGCACTCGGGAGGCTGAGGTAGGAGGAGCGTTGTGAGTTCGAGGCTGACTTGGGCTACAACGCAAGCGCAAGGCTGACCTGAGCTACATAGTGCAACCCTGCCTGAAAAAACCAGGGCCGGGAGTTTGACTCAGTGACTTAAGCGCCTTTCTGCCAGGCGCAAGGTTGTGAGTTCAATCCCTGGTGCCGCAAAAAAAAAAAAAAAAAAAAAAAAAAAAAAAAAAAAAAAAATATATATATATATATATATATATATATATATATATTTCTAGTTATAGATATAAAAAAAGATGCACTTCTTATGAGGAATTGGTTCATGCAGTTATGGAGGCTGAGAAGTCCCGTGATCTGTCATCTGTAAGCTGGAGGCCCAGGAGAAATTCAGTGGTATCAATCAGTCTAAGCCCAAAGGCCTAAGTACCAAGGGAGCTGAAATCCCAGCCCAAGATCAGGAGAAGGTGAGCCATTGCAGCTCCAAGAGACCAGCAGGCAGTAAAAGGAAATTTCTCCTTTCAGCATATAGGAGGATACCCATCCACACTGGGGACAGCAGTCTGCTGAGTGTACTGACTGAAGCGCTAATCTCCTCTAGAAACATTATCACCAGTATACCCAGAAATAATATTTAATCTGAGCCAGTCAGACTGATACACAAAATTAACCATCATAGCCATAATTTAATCAACTGTCTATTTGGAGGCATCAAAGTTGGTCTCAATTTTCTCTACTGTGCACTGAGTATCTTTGTATGCACTATTTTTTTCCTTTCCCATGTTTGGATTCCTGTCTTGCTGTGTGATCTGTGACCATAAATTTCCTCCATTCAGACAATATACTAAGAAGAGCACAAGCTTTGGAGTTAGACAGATCTGGGTTCAGGTCCTGGTTCCACCATTTAATGTATACTCCTGAGCAACTTAACTTCTCTGAGCCTCCATTTTTCTCCTTCTTATAGATACTGGAGTAATAATTTTTATGAGTTTATTGCTAGGATCAATGAATGCAAAGATTGTAAAAATTAATGAGTCAGTAGTAGATTTAGCACTTAGCAGCAGCATGGTATTTAGTAAATCTTCAAAGAATATAAGTGAAAGCAATGAGTATGAATTCTTAATATCATCATCATCATTGTGATTCAGATTCATCTACCTCCAATGGGCCTTACACCACTACGAGGCCGGGGACTTCGAACTCAGGAGAAACTGAGGAAACTTTCCAAACCAGTGTATCTCAAGTCTCATGATGAAGTTTCCTAACCCAGAAGAAAGTTTTTTGAAAATGATGAACCAACTAGATCTTGAATGTAAACCAGATGAGACCCTTCTCTCCTTGATTAAGGGAAGAAATTCAGATTTTTTCTTCAGACGTCCAGAATTGTTCCTCACTATGATGCTGCATACCTAGCCATCCCAAGGGTTTGTCAGGGTCTTGTTGCTTGAGCAGATGGCATAACCCTAGCAGTCATGGACCATACATGCTCACTGAAACCACCTTTGGAAATAGACCAAGGCCTGTGGGAGGAAGGCTAATGATGATAAAACTGTTCGTGAGAAGCCCATTCACCACCCACTAGCTTATGCAAAGAAACCATTCAGTTCCTGGAAGTGTTTTTGGCTACTCTAAAACATATGCCATGCCCAGAATAGTTTTGAGGGTTTTTTCCCCCCCTCCAAGTTACATATTTTCTTAAAACTGAGTGTTGTTGTATGTGCTTTTATCTTTTTGGGTGGTCTTTTATTTCTTCCAATTTCCAGATAAACTTCTTAAAAACGCATCTTTGGATTGGTCAGGGTTTTTCGTGAAAATTTTATAAGACATCCATTTCTCCTCCCTATACACAAAAGTGCATGCCTTAGTAAATGTGTATGTTTATCTTACCTTAAAGCCTGTGATTACCTAAGATGACTTGGGAACTGAAAAAACTTCCTTGAAACTCATGCTGCATTCATTGTATTTTGCTTTAACATTAATTGAAGTACAAGGTCTGAGGTGGTTTTCAAATTATGTTTAAACAGAAGTGGGGCAAATAGAGGTGAGAATCCTTGGCAAGTTATTTGTACATCAGTGTTATTACATCTTAACTTCAAATAGAGTAGGTATTGCCAATAAAGACAAATCTCTACCAGTTTTGGTCTCTGTATTCTTTTTCAAGTGGGCTTTTGACCTCTAGAAGCAGCAGGGGGAAGTTGCCTCTGTGAGCAGGAGCATACTTTATTATGTTCAAGGTAAGTATTATAGAGTTTGGGGATGACTTGCAAATCAAAATAGTATTATGTCATTAAAGTAATAGTATATACATATTTAATACAAATACAGCTATAGTCTTTGGTGAAGACAGACAGAAAAAAGTAAATGTGCTGGCAGGTGTGTTGACCACTCAGTGAGCATTTATTCTAGTTTACTTTGAATAGGGAGATAGGAATCTGCCATTCCTTTGATCATTCCCCCTCCAGCAGTCTCACTGCAGAAGCATCTCCATGCCCAGAGGTGATTCTGATGTTTAAAGTATTGTCCATGCAATATAGGTGGTCAGCCAATGAGGCAGTGATCTATTCCTGCACTAGAGGAAAAACTGGCTGGGCTGAACCAAGAGAGATGTAACTTGCCCATCTCCATGATAGTGCCTAAGTGACTCAAGGTGATTTTGGTGTGCAATTTTTGCCTTGTTCTACTGAATGTGGAAAACATACACAGCCTTCTCAGTGGTTGAAGTACATTTAATTGCTAGGGAACTTTTGAGTATCTTCTGTGTGCCAGGAATCTTACATAAATGTGAATTTTATGTGTCTAGCCTCCTTTGTGAAGATGCATATACTATTACACAATAACAACGTTTTCAGTTTACTGTCAGACCTTCTTTGTAACCTGTTTTATTTTTCATAGTATTTTCCCTCTGTTTTCTCTCATTGACAATAAAACCCCCAAGTTCAGTAATTTAAGGTAGAACCTACCTACCTTCTCTAAATCCCCTCCTCCTTCAATGTAATTGAAGTCTTCAATCACTGAGAAGGACTGGACAATAACTGTTTACTCAACAACTATATTTTTACAGTAAGGACTCGCTTGGTGGCCATGTTTGTCTGATGTCTGCTGAGCTACTTTATAGCCAGGGCCTGCTGCTGCTCTCTGAGCTGATCTCTGGCCATCTCTTCCCTAGGTAGGACTCCAGCTTCTAACTCACCACAATCTCTAAAGAACATACTTTTTTTTTTTTTTTTTTTTTTTTTTTTTTTTTTTTTTTTTTTTTTTTTTTTTTTTTTTTTTTTTTTTTTTTTTTTTTTTTTTTTTTTTTTTTTTTTTTACCACATTGGCCTCAATTGAATATGACCTCCAATTTAGGACAATGTTAGTTTCCAAAGTGGAGGAAATTTTTTAAATTACAAAAATGTAATTCATCATACAGAAACATTCTGTCTCTTGACCTCTGAGAAATGACACAGTTGCTGCCTCCCTTAAGTTTTTCACTGCTAAAGCTGGAGTTAGATAAAACTGTAATTAAAAATTCAATTCTCTTAGCACCCCTCTCACTTCCAGCTCTTTTACAGCTTGCAATGTGACCTACCTACCAGTCCAAGATGAGGGGCTGTGGGATCCTGACCATCTTTTTATCCTACATGACTTACCATCTTACTTGAAATGAAGCAGCAGTTCCAGCTATCTGTTCATTCTTTTTCCTAATCCATCTGGATAAAGTTGACCCCACTCCTCTGTTCTCTTCTTTTTTGTTTGTTTGAGACAGGGTCTCACTATGTAGTTCAGGCTAGCCTTGAGCTCACTATGTAGCTCAGGCTGGTTCTGAACTCGTGGACATCCTCCTGCCTCAGCCTTCCAAGTGCTGGGATTACAGGTGTGCGCCACAACGACTGGTTCAGTTCTTTCTTTATTGAAAAATACTTACTAAACTACTTTAAGTTATAGATTAGTTCCTCCTCACTATCTTTATTAACTTGTTGCAAGGTTCAGATAATTTCCCTGACACTTTAGTGTCACTTGGGTGATTTGCTGATCTCAGAATTCACAGTCCTCAATCAAAATTTGGTTCATGCCATAAAAAAGTCATACCAAAATTTCCAGGAATATGTTTACTTGGTTCTCAGAATCCCTCTACATTCAGATAAACAAAAGAGACCAAGTCAGGACATTTGTTCTGGTGAAGAGGTGGAGAAGCGAGGCTAGATATGTTAAGATCGCTTTATGTCTGGTTACTGTGTAGTGATCGATGGAATACCCTTAGAGAAGCTATTTAGAGCTGAAGAGCTACATGAGTAAGTTTGTTTGTTTATTTGTTTATTTGAGACAGGGTTGCTATGTATTGCAGGCTGGCCTTGAACTTATGGTTAGTCTCCTGACTCAGCCTCCCAATTGTTGTGATTACAGGAGTGTGCCGCCACACCCAGCAGTAACTAAAGATTGTATCAAGAATTTGATTTTTATCTCCCTCAGGAGTCTTCAGGTGGCTCTGAGGAAAAATGACTAATTGGAATTTCTTGAACATAATCATGAAGTTGGAGGTACCCCTCTTCTCCAGAAGCCTACATCAAAATCAAAACATGAAAAAGTAAAAGATGCAGGGAGCAAAAGCCAGATACATCTGGTTCTACAAATATGAAATACTCAGTGTTCTTAGGCAAGTTACTTAATTTCTCTGAACCTTCAGAGGGAGAGACAATCTCTCCCAGTATACAGGATCAAACGACATTTAAAGGCCTAAGCTCAAACCCTGGCACACAGTGGACCTGCAATGAATTTAGTTCTTTCACCTTGCTTTTCTGAAGCTTTAGCCATTGGTGTGGGCTAATAAAAAAGCAATTAGGTCCCAGTTCTACCACTAACTAGCTAGAACTCTGCATCTGTAAAGTGGAGATAATACCACCCACCTAAGACTGTTGGAAGATGTGTATCTTCAGTATCTCAAGAACCTTAAAAGTATCTCTAGACCCTCTCAACCTCTGAGGAGCCTTGGTGATTGCTGATGTGGACAAAGAAGTGATTGAGATTGTGACAGCTGCAGCAAAATAATAGATAAAAAACAAAACAAAACCCACAAGGGCTGGGTGTGGTGGCACACACCTATAATCCCACATTCTGAGAGACTGAAGCAGAAAGATTGCAAATTAGAGCCCATCTTATGCAATTTAGCAAGATTTTCAAAAAGAGTCAAAGTGGGGGCTGATGATGTAGCTCAGTGTGAAGGCCCTGGGTTCAGTCTCCATGTTCAATCCTAATGCAAGAAAGTGTGAATCCTACTGGCTGTGTTCAAATTTTTAGTAGCTGTCTGATTTACTTATCTATCTCATTTCTGCAGCCATAAAATGAGAATAATAACAACCTACTTCATAGGGCTGCTGTGAAATACTCTGTTTATAGCAGTTCTCTGGTATTATTAACATCGTCATCATCATGCTATATGACCCAAGAAAGGAAGGCTAGGCTGTAGTGGAGAATGAAATGCTGTTTACTTTCTGTTTTGGGGCAGATGCCATCAGTTGTCCAGTTGGCACAGGGAGGCCACTCCTCGGTTTATCCAGTGCTTCTGGGGCCTGTCTGTTGGAAGCTCGATGGAGAGAACGTAGTTGGTAGAGTGGCCTGTGGTGGAGAGGACACCCCTACGGGCACTCGTTTTGTAGACTGGGCACATGTAAATGTTCTGATGCAGAAACAATGTACTCTCCCCAGGTTTCAGCCAAATGATGGGCAATGAGTCATAGAGAATTTTGGGGAGAGATTCGCCAATCTGTTTCATTGTCCTGTCCCAACGGGCACCTTCTAGGAAGAGTCCTTTTATGTAGGCCCCATCTTCTGGGTTACTCTCCATGGTTGTTTCTTGTGTGGTTACCTGGAAGAGTGGAAAACCATGAGTTCCATGACCTGCCGTCCTGCTATCCAAGGCAACAATTAGAACCACCTGGATTTAACATCTGCCTCTACTGGGATGCATCACAGAGGACAGCGGGGCATCTGTGACAGTATTTCTGCTTGCTGCACATGAACCAGGTCTGATTCCTAGTTGGCTTCTGTCCTGATACATGGGGGCACAGAGCATGCACTAAAATAGGAGTCAGGAGGCCACATCAACTATTGCCTAGTGAATCTACACACCTCTTTCATTTCTGGACCTGAATCTATGAAATGAGATGTTAGACTAATTCAGAGGCAAGCTGGCAAAACAGTTTTGTAAGTACCAAGAATAAATCCTTGATTTAGCAGTTTTTGTCAATTTTGTAGTGTAAAACTTCTACCATAGTTGATTTCAGGCTACCAACCAAGAACTAGCTCACAAAACCTCTGGAAAAGTAAAAACAGGCTCCAGTGAGCTGGTGTAAGTGTGCTCTAGCACACCACTTATTAGATGGAAAAGTGGTAAACTCACATTCCTTTCAAGTAGGTACAGAAAGTGATCTGTGATAATAGTGAATGTGTGTGTGTGTGCTGGGGGGGAATTGTGAAATAGCACAAGTTCCATTTAACATCAATCTAATTCTATTTTGTTGTTGTTGTTGTTGTTGCTGTTGTTACTGAATGGAATGTTTTTCCCACTACTAAAGTCTACGTTAGGGCATTAATATTCTTCCCAGTGAAGAGTCCACCATGTTGAATAGTCAGCACTGGGGGATGGTTTCCCTTTCCTTGGTATGATGGTGGCAGAATCCTCCTTTGGAAAGATTCCTTTTTATATGCACAGAGACAAATGCTTGGAGTCCTCTGATATGTAGAGAAAAGTTTTTGGAGCTACTCATGTTAAATACTTAATATGTAGCATCTTAGAAGCATTTAGACCTTAACAAATGTAAATCTTTGAACTTACAAGGTCATAGGCAATATTGCTTCTGGTTGGTCCCCTGAGCTGTTCTAACCCAAAGCAACCTACCTCAAACTCAAATCCGATGTGGTCAATGGGGATGGTATATTTCCGGGCATAATTCTGAGAGACACCAGTCAGAAAAGACTGTGTGAAGTAGAATCCAGAGATCCAAAAGACCACAGGGGGCCCCTTGTCAATCCATTCCTGCAAAGCCATAGAAATCAAAATTCAAAATGAACAACATATCAAAGATAGTTCAAAGGCAGACAATGTAAATGAGTCCCACAGATAAATATTCTACTTCATATTTTTTGGTTTAACGTATTTTCCCACTTTCAAAATGCAAGTGTAAAGCAATCTATTTCCACTTTAAGAGAAGCACAGGTGCAAGGTGGTCTTGGGAACACAGTGGAGAGTGATAGTGCCTATAGCAGAGGAGAATATGTCTTATGGCTACACTGAGCAAACAGCCACTCATCTCTGGAAATAGTTGCAATTTCCAAATGCAGGCACATTGTTTCAAGGCTTCTAGTTTTGTTTTGTTTTTCAGGAAAACATCTGCTGTTTTGTTTTGGGTGCTGGGGATTACACTCAGTCTCACACATGGCAGGCAAAACTCAACCACAGAGTTATATTCCCAATCCCTACATCCAGATTTTTATATATAAAAGTCCATGTTTATAAGTCAGATAAGAAATTTTAAAATTACCAGGCAGCCAAACAAAGCATATCCATTGACCAAATCTATCCCATGAGCCACCAGTTCATGACACTCACTCTGGTTCCCACTTTTTGTCTCCATAGACTATTATCTTTCCAAGGTCTTTCAAACATCTCTCTCCTATCCCCAACTCTGGAAAGACCATGTCAAGGCACTCAATCAGGATTCTGCAATGGCTGCAGCCCCCCTACCCTGTCCGGTTACCCCGACTCCCAGGTACCTGAAAGAAAGCCAGGCGGGCCAGCAGGTCAGCCACGTAGCCCCCCAGTGGCTTCAGCGATGGGTAGGACTTGGCTGCCCACATGCCTGGCACTTTACCCACAAGCATGCTGTTGAAGACTTCCTCCAGCTCCGAGGACATCAGGACCTGCCCTTTGATAGCTCTGCCGAGATTGATGAGGCTACTGCGAACCACTTTGGTCAACCTGCAAGATAAAAGTAGCTTGCTAAATCTGGCTCTCCAGTAGCCCCATTCTATCCAAATGCACTAACTCTAGGTCTCCTTTTATCTTCATTCCTTTTAAAAGGTCAATAAATACACAACCATTAATTGAGAAGTAATTAAATTACCAATTGTATCACCACCTAAAGATAACGTTGATGTCTATTTTTCCAGATTTGTTTCATGTGAAAACAAGTCATTTTTAATAGGGTCATCGTATATTATCTTTTTGTAATCTGTTTTAATCTGAGTAGGGAAATCATTCCAGTTCAATAAATAAGAGACCTAAATTATCCTTTTTAATGACGGCAAAATGCTCCATTTTATTTAACTGGTTGCTGAAACATTGTTTCTAGATTGTTAATTTTTTAAACTTTTAAACAGAAAAAAGTAAAAATAACAATAAAACAGTTTCAAAACAGACTAGTAGGAGAGTAACAATAATAAACATATTGTGTATTGTTATATTCACAGTAGTTGTTCAGAGTACAAGATACAGGCTTTAAACATTGACCAGAACATTACTAGCACAAAATTTCTCCTCAGTTAACCAAGAGAAACCAGCTGTATAACTATCTTAACTATCTTGTGTGTGTGTGTGTGTGTGTATATGTGTGTGTGTATATGTATTTGTTTTCCTTTTCCCTTCCTTTCCCCTTTCTCCCATCACAGTTTTTCTTTTGAACAGTTTCTTCCCTATTCACAATATCTACTGTACATTTTGGACTTATTTACTTATTCAGTTTCTCATACTAGTGAGACAATATGGTGGGTCTGATTTATTTCACTTATGAGTGTGGTATTTTTTTTTTTATGAGTGTGGTCTTTTTTTTTTTTTATGAGTGTGGTCTTGAGTTGCATCCATTTACCTATAAAAGTCCTACATTTATCTTTCTTTATGGCTAACTAGTACTCCATTACATTTAAAAAAAAAAACTCATCTTTTTTATCCATTCCTCAGTTAGTGAGCACTTGGGTTGTTTCCAAGATCTAGGTATTACAAATTGTGCGGCTATAAACGTGAGTACACATATATCGCTGTGCTATGATGTTTTTAATTCTTCTGGGAAGTTACCCAGAAGGGGAATAGCTGGGTCAAATGGGACCTCTAATCCTAGTTTTTTAAAAAGTCTGCACACTGATTTCCACAATGGTTGCACCAGTCTACACTCCCACCAACAGTGGAGAAGGGTTCCTTTTTCCCCACAGCCCTGCCAGCATTTGTTATTGGTTGTTTTGTTGATGATAGCCTGTCTTTCTAGAGTGAGATGGACTCTCAGTGTTGTTTTAATTTGCATGTCTCAAATGACCACTGATGTTGATATTTCTAGATTGTTGTCATTTTAAAGAACATTGCTAGGGAAATCCATCCATGTCAATCTTTATGCAAATTTATAATTATTTTCCAAGTCAAAGACTATCTGGATCAAAGAGCACATACAGTTTTAGGGCTTTTGATCCATATTGCTAAAGTTTTTCTTTTTATAGACTATGAGGTGCATGCATGAGAAGAGGTGACGGAAGGGCAGCCTGTGAGATGCCAAGATCACCTGCCTCTTTCTGACCTCCATGTTCTGAGGCCTGGCCCAGCCCAGCCCAGAGGGAATTCATCCAAGGATACCAAAGAATTTGCTACCAGTCCTGTCATCTTCAGTGAATCCCAACCCAGAGAATATGAGAATGATCACATGCAGAAAAGCACTGCTGAACATTTCTATCAGGAGGAATATAGGTTCAGATACTTGATGCACATGCTCACCAAGGAGCCAAGGGCCAAAACTACCACTGGAGGGATCATACCACAGGTCTCTGTTACACCTCCACTTACTTCCAGTCTTGTAACTAGAAACCCTGCTAATTTCAAGGTTTTAGTGCTCAAGGAAGGAACACAGGCCCCAGAATATGCAATAATGCCCCTGCCTGCAAATTGAAAGCTGAACTGTCATGTAATCACTTGAGTTCTTGTGTCACTGGATGAATGAGCAAAATCAGGTGGTGGGAAAGACAGTGGAGTAATGGTGAAGGTGAGACTGCTATTACCCTGCCCCACTGTATTCAGTGGCCAGTGGTAAAGGCTAGCAAAGGCTCCTATGACCACCAAGGAGGGGCCCCTATGGCCATTAGGAGAGAGTGTAGTGGCAGAGGAAGAAAACTGTAAGGATTGGGATCTGACTGGATGAGTGAGGCCTACAGCCCATCATGCCACAGAATCTAATTCACAGCAGAAGTGGTCTGGTCCTAGGTTCATACCTCATTTTTGTTTTGTGTCCTGTATGACCAACTGCCTATTAACTCTAGAGATAAGCCTGAGACTACAGAAGCAGAGGAATTCTCAGATGACATTTCTCCAGCTAGTCCTCCAGAGCAAGTCCCTAAAAGTGAACAGAGACCCAGTGAAGACAGCAACATAGTATCTGGAAGAACAAGAACCTTAGATCTGGAGGCAGAAGGGATGAGTTTTAAGACTACTTGGAACTGAGTCACTTGAGATTTGCATCAAACCAGTGTCATCTCGAGGCCTCAGTTTCCTCATCTGACCTACATATTCTGATAACTCTTTCTGTTTTGACTGTTTAGAAACCAAATCAAGGTGATCTCATCAAGTTTTATGTTGTTGCAACTGGAGAAGTGAGAAAGGATGAGACTAGAAGGACAAGAGACTCTATGACCAGCCCATAATATCCCAACTGGATGGCAAAAACAAGGGGATGAACTTTTCCTGCCATTTGCTACATTTACCCTGATTTTATTTATTGACTAAGTACATGGACTCTGGAATCAGACAACCTGGGTTCAAACTCAGTTCTGTCGTTGAATAACTGTGACCTTTATCAAGCTACTTTACCCTTTTGAATCCCAATATTGTATTACAATGGCCAGTGGCAAAGACTAGTAAAGGCCCCTGTACCGTGGAAGGGAGTTCAGCAGCCTCAGAGGAAACTGAATAGGTTAGGGATGAAGCCATTAAGTCTGGTGTCTGACTAAATGAATGAAGACTATAACTCATTACCCCAAAATGAGTATTCTCCTCTGCACAATGATGGTAGAGATTAGTAACTACAAATTTTTTTTTCTTTTTTTTTGGGGGGGGGCACCGGGATTGAACTCACAACCTTGTACCTGGCCGGCAGGTGCTTAAGCCACTGAGCCAAACTCCCAGCCCTAGTTTTTTTGAGGCAGGGTCACACTATGTAGCTCAAGCCGGCCTTCTCCTCATGCTGTAACCCAAGCTGGCCTCGAACTCACAACGCTTCACCTACCTCAGCCTCCCAAGTGCTGGGATTAAAGGCGTGCACCACCACTCCCAGCTAGTAACTACATATTTCAAAAGCCCTTGCATGATTTGAAAGAGAACCATACACAGTACTTGAAACCTTATCTGGCACTAAAGGCTCAGTAAAAGTAGCTCTGATATTTTTCTTTTAACTGTAGATGTAACATGAATAAATGAGAGAGAATGAAGAGAAGGTATAACTTAATCCTGGGCCAACACATGCGGGGGATAGGCCTATACACCTCTCCCTAAGGATGGAGCAAACCATTTCACCTACATAGCAACACTTATCAAGTGTCCATCTCAACTACTCCCTGTTAGATCCTCCCCAACATGCTCCAACTCCCAGGATCCAAGTAAGATCATCTGACCTACCTGTTGAATCTGATGAGCTCCTGCCTTAGGACAGTGTTCATGGACTCCTCATAGACCACCGGGTACAATTTCATGATCTGTTCCAGGTCAAAGTCTTTGGGAAGCTTGGAGAGTATGTCCTGAGCCAGCTCCTCAACAATTTCCTTTGTGCAGAAAATAGGTGAATGAGAAATAAAACCTGCAGCATGTGGCATTATCTGGGTAAATCTGAAGTAATGAACAACTATCTTTTTAATCATTCTATCAAACCTCCCTGGGAACTCTCCTATAGAAGCCAATTCTGGCCCGGGGGAAAATGAGGGCAAGTGTCACCCTATCAGTGTTGGGGAGGACATCACTCCTTTGCCCCAAAATTAAAATGCTAAGCAATGAGAATTCTGTCTTCACACCTGGGCCAGGCAGGGAATTCCTGCTCAGCCAAGTGGCAAAAACAAAACAAAACAAAAACTTCCTGTCTTAAGGTCACCTCTGGGTGAGAATCTCCCACAACTGTCACATCTATCTTCTTACCACCAGTTCCTGGCATTGATGAAACTGGGAAGACAGCAGGTCATTCCCAGCATTGAATAAGAAAAGTCCTTGGCAATGGTCTTAGCCAAGCAAGGAAGAGGACAGGCCCAGAGCACCAAAGGTGAGTAGGGACTGGACGTGGGAAAGCTAGACAGCTCTGCTTGTCTGCAGGTCTGAGAGGATGAAACACACACTTCTTTCCCTCTTCCTACTGTAGGGGAATCTCCTCCCCCGTATTGGGATGTACCAAGTTACCCTCATACTAAGTAACACTTGCGGTACTATAAGCCCAATCAAGAAATCCAATAACCAAGACTTGCACCTGAGAAGGTGCAAGAACATAAGGCAACTTGGCAGATGGAGAGGGGAAAAGAGCAGGTGAGAGAAGATGAGTGGAGGAGACAGGCGAGGAGACATGGTTCTGAGTCTGGTTCTGCCTTTGACATGAAGGACTTGAAGAAGCCAATTACTTTGTCTTCCGGGGTTCATTTCCCTTTTATTTATAGACTGAGCAGGATGGACCAGGTCAGGGTTTCATGAAGTGTTCACTGGGACCACTAGAGTACCCAGAGTGATTTTTTAGTTGTTTCCAGGACACAAAATAAATAACGTTGAATAACATAATGAAGAAAGTTACTGTTTTCCATTTTCTATCCTCTTTCTCTTTTCAGTCCTATCCAATAGACAGTCTCAGATTGGTGCTAATGCAACAATCCTTTAACTCTTACTGACCTTCTTCTTTTTTTTTTTTTTGTTTTTTTTTTTTTTACAAGCTGCGGGAGGCCTCAGCCCCAGGGCTTTGCCCAGCAATACCATCAGGGAAGAATTTAACTAATCTTTAACTTTTTCTCTCTTGCTCTCCCTCCCTGTCTCCCTTCCTTTGTTCCTTCCTTTTCTTCCTCTCTTCCTTCTGTACCTAACATGACTTTATTTGGTTTCCATTTATAATTCTGATGCGCAGTTTTAAAAAATGTTTTTAAGCAAAATAGAGTTAGTTTTAAAATATTATATGATGAGTATAGGTGATATGTGGATATGCAAAAAATCATGAAAGTTGTACAGGAATAGTTGATATTTTGGAAACTCCAGGTTTATTTCAGCTTTGTGTTTAAGGTTTCTCAGCAGTAAGACCATAACACACAAACACACACACACACACACACACACACACACACACCTGGTTCTCCAGGCTGCTACTTTTCTGACTTAATGGTCACCACACACAACTGTATGCTCACTAGGTGGAAAACTGCCCAGGAAATTGAATTATGTCTCTCCTCCAAGCCTGTTTACCTGAGGTGACTTGCCACCCCCTCCTGACTGTCTAGGGAGGGTCGACAGCACCCCTTGGAAGAGCTGGTTGGTTTCCTGGTTGTCCTTGGTGATGTCGGCATTCTCATGGAGACCAAATACTTCCGGGTGGGCTGTGATGGGGAGCATCCTGAGATAGTCGATATAGGACTGTAAAGGAAACCTTCAGTTGACATAAATGTAGGGTCCCTGGGTTTGCATGGATGCTTTAGGGTTTGGCTGCGTCCAACTCAAACAAGAATCACACTGTATCAGTTGTATTGCCCACCCCAGGCTGTGGGAACATATCCCAAGCACTCCTTACATAATTTTCTGAAGAGTATGAAAGCAAATGGAGGTATCTCCCTCCCACAACTCTTCTTCTCTGTTCCCCTAGTAATCTTGGCTTTGGAGTTAGATGGAACTGGGTTTGGATCCCAGCTGTATCACTAGCCAATGGTGGAACTGAGCTAGCCATCTGAAACCCCAGTTTCCTTATCTGTAAATGGGAAGACAAGTGAAGTCATAAAGGAATAAGACTTTGTCATATAACAGGTAATCAATAAAAGTAAGCTTTTTCTCATCCTTCTTCTAGATTTCTTGTTTTCATCTTCTGTTTCTTATTTACCTCTCCAGTTTTTCTGTCCTTCCCCCTTTGTCACTTTTTTAACCTTTGTTTATAAGTAGCAATTAGCCTGTTTACTACCAAGGCTTCATCTTTGCCATCTTTCCTTTTCCCTTCCCCAACTACCCAAAAAGACCTCGTCTAGTAAATACCTAGCATTCATTACACAGGAAAAATATCCCCTGAAGGCCTTTTGGTAGACCTGTTGGAAACAGCTTACAGACCCAAATAAGGAAGCCCAAGGCTACCTCTCCGCTCTCTTTGGCCACCCTGCAACCCCTACCTACACGAAGACTTCTGAGGTCCACTGATATTACCTGGTAGGAGCCATAGGGAGGGATGTAGTAAGTCTCTCCAGGAGCTAGATAGTAATGGTCCTGCTCGATTTCCTTGCAGTAGAATGTGGACAGAAGAGACAGTAGGAGACGCCGGTCTTTGTCATCAGTCACTCTGCCTCCATAATTACATTCCCCTGGAGAACCAGCAGGAGAAGTTGAAAAGGGAAAGCCATCATGAATTTGGTTATTAATCTGAAATAGGGCATTCTTCCAGCCAAGGAGCCCTCTGGAACAGGGAGTGGCCCAAGGGCACAAGGTTACTAATACCATATTCAGTTTGAGATGAGATGGTCTTTTGATATTATGGTTGCTACAAAACTAATACATGTTCTCCATATTCAAAATTAGAGAAGATTAAAAAAAATACAATCAGTAAGAATTCCATCAAAAATGATTATTGTTATTTAGGCAGCTTCCAGACATTTGGCTTCTGTGTATGTGCATATAGAAAACTGTGTTTTGGACAAGGACTTTGGAATAACACAATCCCGAGTTCTAATTTCAGTTCTGTCACTTAGTAGCATTTCCTCATTGGTCAAAAAGTAGAGATAATTGCAGTGCCCAGCATACAATGCTGTGGTTAAGACCAACCAACACAATATGTGTAAAGCATTTAGCATGGTTAGCCTATAAAAAAGCATTTAACTACAGCTATTACAAACACATATATTTTAAAAAGATGAGATATTCCTATACATATTGTTTTAAGATCTCACTTTCTCCATCCTCATGCCACACCCTCATCATTAACATCATTCTTGGGGATCTGAATGTCTTCACTCAGATTTCTATAAAAAGAATTAGGTAATTCTTTGGCAGGGACATCAAATTCAATGCACCATCACCTAGAGATGCATTTTCTAACTGGCCCAGATTCTATAATATTGCAATATATGGCTGTCACCTGATGTTTGATAGTTGGGGTTAACACACTAGGTCTTCAAGGAGGGGTGTGTGTGTGTGTGTGTGTGTGTGTGTGTGTATGACGGTGGGCTTATTCCCAACTTTAACCATTTCAGGGAAGGGCAGGTCTCCAGATAGGAAAAAGGCGTAAGAATCACACTGAGGTACAAGAGGCCTCAGTTTCTCTCTCTTCTGATGTAATGGACTCTCAGTGTCTTGGACAGGGATCCTGGATGGCTGGTTAAGGGAACAGAGGAAGCTCATACTGAGTAATGTGGTCCTATAGAAGTCACTTGACCTTGAGCCAGCTCATCTGTATTTCTGTAGCTCTGTCTGTGGATATCTCCAGCCTTTAGCAAAGTTCATTTTGAACATTACTGCTTGTTTCAGTGGTAAGGAGGTTTATGACGGCACCTGAGCTACAGTATTAAAAATGACTGGTTTTGCTTCCTGAAATCAGTGTGGCAATGATAGGGGGCACCCAGTCATGACACAAGGTCCCACTGCTACTGCCTCCTCAGTGAGTTTTCCCTCAGGGGACACCCTTTCAGCTCTGAGTTTCAGGTCTAAGAAGGAAAATTCATTTCTTTATAGCTGCATACATGTTTGCTTTTTAGCAAGAGCACAAGCTCCTAGGGAAACCAAAGTATGCATTAGACCTCTGCTAAACTCTCTATTGTCCCCACTGCAGGTCTGGGTACCAGATTAGGAATGAATGACTTTGGTCATCTAACCTGACAACCTTTCTGTGCATGTGATCTGTCTCTTCAATTAGTTCATGGAGTATTCTAGATATCACCTATATTTGAGTTTTCCTTCCTTCCAGGAATATAAGAGGGTTAGTCTCATCTAGGTCCCTTAGAGTATGTGGAGCCAAGTGACAAGTTCTTGCACATTTAATTGCTGGTATGAGCTTTTCAGTGATCACATAAGTATCTGTTGAGGTGGTGGCAATAAAGATTAGTGGAGCGTACTCGATAATTATAATAAACAGAGACCCCTCTTCATTCACACTAGACATGAGTCTTGAGATTTGGGGATTGTCACCTCAGTCTAACTCACGTATCTTGATGGGCACGCCTGGAAAAGGACTGTCCTCAAGCTGGCTGATACAGGTAGGGCAGGTGGGTCTATGGCCCTGTAGGCAGTCTTCACCCAAGACCACATTCTAGGGCTAATCACACACCCATACTCTGGTCTAGAGAGGAGCCCTGGTGCATGGCAGAGAATGATGGGAAGACAGCCTCCTTCGCTGAAGCAATTCTTTCCCCAAACTAGGATCCACTGAACTTGTGCTGTGTGTGTCACTTGAGGTTTTGTTCTAGGAAACACTACTGAATTAAAGTCAGTGTGGCCATCTACAATTGACTGTCATCACTTACATGCAGGTTTCTCAACACCACTCACAGTTGAGACTGGATAGTTCTGTGCTGTGCAGGGCTGTCTTAGGCACTATGGAAGTTTAGCAGCACCTCTGGCCTCTACCATTAAATGCTAGTAGTGTTCTTCTTGTCAGTACTAAAAGCCAAAAAGATCTCCAGACATTGCCAAATATGCCCTACACACAGTTCAGAACCACTGCTGTAAGGCCTCAGTCTCCTCAGCTGGAGTTCATAAGATTGCTAAATTCATCATGTGCATACAGTGGGTATCACTACTTGGAGAAAGGATCCAGGCAAACTCTTTAATGTAAGGAACTAAAAGGGAATTTGTGTGTGATCTTAAAGGCTTTCTGAGCTGCATTTTGACTTCTGACCATGGTATTTCATTCATTTAGTACATATCTTTTATCTCTCTATTTTAACTCTTGTAGTAGATTATACTGTGTGCTCCTTGAAGGCAGTGACCAAGTGTTATACATCTGAATTCCCATAATGTTTACTAGTATATATTGAGTGACTGGTAAAAAGTTGCTAATGAATAGTTTCAATACAAAAGACTCTGCTTGGGAATTCTTTCCTTCTTCCTTCTCATCATCCACTCCCCTTTCTTCTCCCAGAGGTAAAAACTACTCACTCTCAAAACCATCTCTCAAACCTTAAGAAAATTTTCCATGATCATCTCCTCTCTGTCCTCAGATTTAATCTTTCTTTTGCTTTTCTGCTTTATAGATGTTTCTCTTACTGAACTGATCACTGTATTGTTATTTATTCATTTATTTTTTTACATTTAGACTGGGAGCCACTTGACTGTAGGTGATACACCTAAATTTTCATTGTTTTTGTGTTTTAATATATCCAGCATGATGACCAATATTAGTGAAAGAAGGAAGGAAGGAAGGAAGGAGTAGGGGGCTGGGTATGTAGCTTAGTGGTACAGTGCTTGCCTAACATGCACAAGGCCCTGAGTTCAAGCCCCAGTACCACCAAAAAAAAAAAAAAAAAAAAAAAAAAAGGAAGGAAGAAGTAAGTAAGTGAATAGAGGCAGGAACAAAAGAGCAGGAGGGTGGAGGTTTATTGCAGCAGAGCTCCTCCCATCAATACCTGTCAGGTAGGTCAGAGCATCAAATGGCACCTCCCTGTAGTCATTGAGAAACATCTGGATCTGCCGCATACTAATCCTTAGGTCAGATTCATTGAATTCATAAGGAATATTCCAACCTACAAGAGGCAGAGAAGAATTAGAGGTCTCAGTGCTGAAAGCTCTTAATTTCCACTCAGAGAATAAGCTGGTAGAGTTAAACATCATTATGGATCAGCCTATGAATATAGAGCACTAGGCCAACGATTAACCTTGATGTTTACTGCCAACGTGGGAGCCATTCTGCCCAAGAAAACATCCATTCTAAAATCAAGTTCCTTATGGGTCTTCCTATTTGTTAAGGAAGATGTTAACATCCTGGGATTTGTGGAATGAGAATTATTTAGCCTGGCTGGAATACTGTGGTAATACACAGAGTTCCAAAAATAACACTAAAGCATAGCTGAGAGCAGTAGCTAAGATTGAGCAACAGGATGAAGCCGGTTTTAAGAATTCCCTTCCTTGCACTCATAGGAGAACTGGCTGGCCACTGCCATTTCCAAGTTAATGACAAATGCCCACGGGGGCTGGAGAATGACATAAAAATCTGTGGCCTGGGCCTGGTGTAAGACAGCAGGGGATGCTATGCTTAACAGAGGAGTTTAATTTCCTCCTAAGCATTCATATGCAAATTTAAAATATAACAAAATAATAAATTCCTGCATTGGTAAACAAAACAGAACAGGGCAGTTGGTTGGGAGCCAAACTGCTGCATGGATTTTTGGAGATCTGGCCTGGATAGGAGACTAGTAGTAGAAGAAGCATGAAATCAAGATGCAGAGGGGCTGTCTTCCTCCCTCCACCCTCTATGCAAGAGTCATGAGGCCCCCAGGAGCTAACTGGGGCTGGCTAGTGTGCAGAGGTAGAAAGAAAGGTAGCAGGTGCTCAGAGAAAATCACCACGAGGGCAATTGTCCCCTTATCTCACCCATTAGGGCTGCTAAGAACACTCTGAAGTTGGTCATTTCAAAGTTATTGTACTGAATTGAAGGTGGCCCATAGATAAGGGAATGGTAATCCTAAATGAACATGATGATGATATGGGATTTGTATTTATTCTAGGAAGATTATTTAGTTGCTCATTAATTAGGCCATGAATAGCTTATATTAATAAAGAGATAAATAAATCACTTATTTTTTAGAAGAAGCACAATGTCCCAGGTATATTTCTGTCTTTAATTGTTATGTACATGTAGAAAGAGCTGCATGAAACATTATAAATTACCTGGTAACAGCTCCTTGGAGGGTAGTCATTGTGCCTAAGAAACAAAGACATGCCAAAGAGAAGAGACTGCAGTCCTCACATTATCCCATTATCCCTCTGATTTTGGGGTGTCACCTCTTCCCTGACACTCACTTTGTCCTGGTTATAGGGTTGCCAGATTTAGCAAATAAAAATAAAGACTACCTGGTGAAAATGTAATTTCAAATAAATCACAAATCGTATTTTGTTTAATTATGTCCCAAAGATTGCACAGGACATATTTGTAGTGTATTATACTGGCCACCCCATTTGAGTGCAAACCTGAACACGCTCCTTTAAACAGACCTGCATCTGTCTGTGATCATTCCCCAGGTCACCCAGGTACACTGTCATGGCTCACCTAAGGGTCCAAAGTTCCTTCTCTCTTGAACGATGGCATGGAAGAAGCAAAGGCCAAACAACAGCTTCTGCCACATCACTGGCTTTGTACAGCTTTGGAAGAACGTGGGATCTGAGATGGGGTCATTAAGGTAGGAGCGCAAAAGGTTGGCTCGGAGCCCTTTGGGTGGTTCATTGGTCATTTTGATCCCATTCTGGAGAATGCTGACTGGAAATTTCTCTGATGGATAGCTGGTTAACCAGAGTCTGGAAGAATAGTGGGTCCAAATGTTCAGAACAATGCAATAAGTTACATTGAAAAAAATAATAACTTCCATTTATTTTGTCTATTTTTTATTTTTTATTTTTTTTGAGACAGGGTCTCACTTTGTCCAGGCTGACCTTGAGCTCACTATATAGTCCACACTGGTCTCAGACTTGCAGCAATCCTCCTGTCTCAGCCTCCTGAGTGCTAGGATTGCAGACATGTGCCACCACACCCAGCTGGTACCATTTATTAAGTACCACTGGATGTTAAACCCAGGCTAAGAATTTACTGTATGTCCTTCATTTTTAAAAATCCTCATAGCCATCTGTAAGGAAGGACTTAGCATCCCTTTTTACCAGTGAGGAAACAAGTGTGCCAGTTAATTTTAATTGTCAAATGGATTAAAAGACTCCAAGAGATTAGATCGATAATGGAGCACTAGACTCATCAGTGGATCAATCCATTGCTGTTCCCACCTGCTTGTGTGTGAGAAGGTGGGCCAAGCTGGGGGGGGGGGTCACTGGGGGCATGCCTTTGGAGAGAATTATCTCTCACTACACCTCTTCCCCTTGCTCTGCTTCCTGGTCACCATGATGCTCACAGCTTGACTCCACCATACCCTCTGCCATGGTGCTTCTGTCCTGGAGCCAGTCAATCATGATGGACTGAATCCATGAGCCAAATTAAACCTCCCTTTCAGTTGTGGGTGTCAGGCATTTTGTAGCAGCGATGGGAAAGCTGACCAATACAAGAAGCATGGAGAGGTCAGGTGGGCTTTCCAAGGACACACTACTTGGAAGCATGTTTGAATGTGTTCTTGGGTCTCTGACTCCAAAACCCCTACTCTTAAGGCCCTCACTCCTTCCCTGTGGGACCTTCTGAATACTAATGTAGGTAAAGTACTATACTAGGAGCCACCAGAATGACCAAAGTGAACAAAGCATTGCTTCTAACTCTAGATACTCACAGCTTTCTTGCTAGAGGAGAAACTGAGGGCCAGGCAAGGGATAAAAGATGGATGCTAGAGTACAAAGCATTATAAAATCAAAATCATAAGCAGAGCAAAAATAATGAGCTGTGAGCGTCCATGGAAAGAAGAGGTTTCAGTGATTAGAGGGAGTCAGACAAATAGCAGAGAGTAAAAATGGCAGACAGTGGCCAGAGGGCTAAATCCAATCTGCCATCTGTTTTGTAAATAAAGTTTTATTGAAACATGTCTATCCCCTTTCATTTATATTTCATCTATGGCGGCTTTCACCCTACAACTTCAGAGCTGAAGAGCTGCAATAGAGACAATTTGGCCTACAAACTCTAAATTATTTATTATTTGATCCTTTAGAGAAAAAGTGTGCTTTTGTCAAATAGGAAATGGTGTTGAAAATACGTCTTGAGAATATAGGGAATTTATTTAAAATAAAAAAGTATTTATGTTCACAATAATGGGAATATATGTAAAAGAGGGTTTTTTTTTTACCTTTAAGGCTTTGGTTTTGTAAAGTTTTTCTTTTTATTACTACATGTTTGCAGTACATAATGATTACATTCATCATGGGGAGTTGGTATATGTTGTAAAAGTGTTTAGAAGGAAACAAAATTTGTAATTTCCCCCCAAAGGCTAACATTTTGGCATATCACACTCCAGACTTTCAATTTGTTTTTCCTACCAAACTCAAGCAACATGTATGCCATGGTACCCTGTTTTTTGTTTGCTTGTTTGCTAGACACTGGAGAGACTTCCAGCAGGTGAATTTGGTGATGGGAGAGGTCTTTAGTGATACAGGACCCAGTCAGTCTTGGTGGGCAAGTGGTTGTGGTCCAGGCTCAAGGCTGGGAGAAGAAATAAGAGTTCATAAACTTATGGTCGAAGGCCTGATTTCAGCCTTAGACGATGTTTGGCTCACACATTTACACACACACAATACTATACTGTATTTTTGAAGTAGTTGCCAACTTTTCAAAATTAAGGGCTTTCTTTTACAATTCAGGCTTCCCATTTCCCCTTTAAAGTCATCAGAAAATCTGATCACAGGATGCCTGCCTTCCTGCAGGGCAACGATGAAGCAGTATTAAGTAGTAAGTGCCCTGCTCTATAAAGCATGTGTTGCCAGGTCGCTGCGGTTCCCACCATTCCCTATAGCCTGACGCTGAGACCAGTTGCCCGTAAGGACTGCTCTTGTGCTGTGAAAGGCGGCTAGTTCTCATGTTCATCCCTCTTTAGTCACTTATTCTATGTGCCTGGACCTTGTTGGCACTTGAGTTCATGACTTTTATATATTTATTTATTTTGGTACTGGGAATCGAACTCAAGACCTTGTGCTTGGCAGGCAAGTGCTTATTCTGCTGAGCTGTACCCCCGGCAAAGCAGTCTCCGTGACTTTCATGTTAGTAACATATTAAATGTCAACAGGAATAGCTTTTTTCTTCACTCAGTGTCCTGTCAGGAGCAGTGGATTCAGTAGTCAATGAATCCAGTCAGCATCTCAAAGCAAACAGCATTCTTGGAACTAATGAACTCTCCTTTGAAAGTCTTCCACAAATACAAGTCAACTGTGGGCCTAATATGAGTTTCTACATAAGCACCAAACATTTTCCTGTTTTCAAGAAGTCATGACCAAAATGAAAATAACCAGCACGCTTTGTTGCTCAAAGCAAGGGTCACTGACATTTTTTCATAAAGGTCAGAATAGCGACTATTTTAGACTCTGAGCTCATGTGATATCTGTCTCAACTATTTGTAGCATGAAAGCAGCCCCATACAATATATGAAGAAGTAAGGGGGTTTTTCAATAAAACTTTATTTATAGATGATAAAATTTCAGTTTTATATAGTGCTCATCTGTTGTGAAATATTATTCTTTAGCTTTTTCAAATTGTTTAAAAATTAGAAGCTGGGTGTGGTGGCACATGCCTGTGATTGCAACACTTGGGAGGCTGAGGCAGGAATGTGGAGGACCAGCTGAACAACTCTCCTTGAAAAAAGAGCAATTATCTTCATTTTTGCTAAACCTGGCCCTATCTCCATGTATTGGTATGTACAGAGCTGGTTAGGCCATTTCCTTATTTCTTCAATTGGCTTTAAGCAACATAAATTGGTCTGGCAGGTCTGGCGAGGTGCTGATACGTAGTCTTTGAAGCAAGGTGACAGTGTTTCTCCATGCTGTGACTCCCAGAAAACATGTATGAGCCAGGCAGGAAGGAGAGCCAGGCTCCACACTGCTGCGTCGGCTGGGGATCGAGCCTCGGGAAAGAGGCTTTGACTTCCCAGGGCATAAAAGATTATACATCAGAGCTGAAGCTCTGACCCAAAAACATTAGATTCTACCTCAAATTGTGCTATGCAGATCACTCTTTGCATACCCTTCTCTTTGCAGATTGCAGAGGTGATTTTAGGCCTTCTGCTTAGCCCAGCTCACAGCACTCACATACTTCCTGCCATTCTCATAGTCACTCATCCTCGAGCCTGGATCTCCTTGGCTCCCCACAACCATAAATATGTCTTAGTGTCTTCATTCTCACTGTGGGTTGCACTGGAAGTGGTACATTGGAATCAACTCGCTAGAATTCCAATAACTTTTCCATGGAATTGCAAATATAAACTTCCCAGGGACCATTACAAGATCCAGGAAGGGCTCACCATACAGCAGAATTGCTGTGAGTTTGAGGTCAGCCTGGGCTATATAGTGAGTTCAAGGCCAGCCTGAATTATATAGTGAGATCCTGTCTCAAAAGAAAGAAAAAAAGAAAGAAAGAAAGATTGCAAGCAATATTAAAAATAGGTAACAGGCTGGATTTGGCACATAGACAAATTTTATTCCCTGGCCTAGAATAAAAGAGTGCCTGAACACTTGAGTTTTGAAAGGTGGTTTAAAGTCTGTCTGGTTCACTTCTTCATATTATGAATGCAAAAACTAAGGTCCAGCTTTGCTGGGCTTTAACATTCACAGAAAACTGATGTTTCTAATGTTGATTAAAATTCCACAGAGCCCAAAAATATGGGATAGAAAAATGATAAATTTCATTAGTGTGACAAGCTAAAAGAAAAAACATGTATATGTGTATGTCTATGCATATAAAAAAAATAGTTAAGATAGCTAAAAAAAAAAGAAGAAGAAGAAGAAGAAACATAATGGCCTCCTTAGTCATCCACATGGCCTGTTCAGAAACAAATTCAATGCCTCCCCTCACTGAACACCTCCACAGGTTCTACCTTCCCTTCTACACCTTGTCCCAGTCTTTTTGTTCCAGAGAGAATGACCTCAGGCAAAGCAATGACTCAGGTCACACCTGCCTTTACTTTAGCTAACCCACTGTGAGCCATTTTGAGTTGATTTTTGGATGTCTTAAGAGATTTTTGATGTGCTATAAGGTTTAGGTTTTTTGCATGTGGATATCCAGTTGTTCTAGTATATTTATTGAAGGTACAATCCTTTCTCCACTTAATTGCTTTTGCATCTTTGTCAGAAATCAATTGTCTGTTATGTGGGTATCTATTTTGGGACTTTATGTTGGTACCTGGGTGATTTGTCTATCTTGATATCAATACCATTTTGTCATGATTAATGTAACTTTGTGATAAGTCATGAGATTGGGGAGGGTTAGAGCTCTAACTTTATTCCTTTATCAAAGTTGTTTAGACTATTCTGAATCTTTTGTATTTCTACAAAAATGTAAGAATCAAAATGTTAATTTTTATTAAAAAATTGGCATTTTGATAAGAGATTGTATTTTCTGATCTTTATTATTTTCTTTTTTCTTTTCTTCTTTTTCTTTTTTTTTTCTTTGTACCAGGGATCAAACTCACAACCTCATGCCTGCCAGACAGATGCTTAGGCCACTGAGCTAAATCCCTGGCCCTATTTTTTTGATTCAGGGTCTCACTACGTAGTTCAGGTCGGCCTTGAACTCACTTTGTAGCCCAGGATGGTCTCAAATTCATAAGGATCCTCCTGCCTCAGCCTCTCAAGTGTTGGAATTAAAGTTGTGTGCCACCATGTCTGGCTATTATTTTCTTTTACTTATTTTTGGTTTTATTCTGTCTTTTATTTCTAATTTCTTAAGGAAAGATATGAGGATGTTTCATAACTTTCTTCTTTTCTAATAAATGCATTTGGTGTTATAAGTTTAAAAAAATAAATAAAAGGAAACAAAAATGATATCATTTCAATCTGTTGTAAATTGGAAGAAAAATCTCTAAAGTTGTTAATTCCTTTCAAAACCTTGCCTTGGGGACTTTTGTTTCTACATAGCAACATGTTGGAATAGGTATCTGTTTGACTTATTTAAAAAAAGTGATAAATTATGCCTAGCTGACTGGTGGTAATTTTTTTATTCTTTGTTATTATTATTTTATTTATTTATTTATTTATTTTTGGTACCGGGGATCGAACTCATGACTGTGTGCTTGCCAGGCAGGTACTTATGCCACTGATGGTGGTAATTTTTTAGACAAATAATTATTTTTGCAAATCAGTCTTGCTGACATTTAATCTACCTTGCTAGACACATCTGCTATTATTTTCCCTAACTTCTTAGAGCATACACCCCAGAATTCTAAACTAACTTCTTAGTATTCCCTAATGTATCATTTTGCTTTTACAAATGCTGCCCTTCTGAGTGGAACAACCTTCCCAGCAAACTCCTATTTGTCTTTCAAAGCCCCAGGCCTCCCGACTGTCCCCAACTTTCCTGTCCCCTTTCTGTGTTGCATGGCTCTTCAGGTATTACACAATATAATTATTCATCTGTAAGCTGTCTTCTGCTGCATTGTTTCTTCAAGGCAGGACTGTGCCTTGCCATCTTTGCATTCCCAGCTACCAGCGTATCTTTTGAAGTGGGAGCCAGAGACAGGCAATGGTGGGACAGCTTCTCACCTGAATCTTACATTGGTGCTCTCAGGAACAATGACCTCTTCACAGATCTTCTCTAGTGCAGGCATCCAGCTTGTAGCCAGGTGGCAGTTCTGTAAGACCACCCAGGTTCCATCTCTGATGGCAGCGTTGATCATTTTGGCAGCAATAGGGCCTTGGCCTTGGCCAAGGGAGATCGTCTGTGTTTTGGCACCTCCCATACCGAGGTCATCTGCAAACTTCAGCAAGCCTAAGACCGGGAGGAAAAGAATCTCTGAAAGAGTACAGGTCAGCTAAGAGCATATTAACAGCAACAACCCAAAAGGGGGAAGGTATATTAAAATTTTAGTTTCAAAAAATAAAAATAAATAAAAATAAATAAATAAATACAATTTTAGTTTCAGAAAGAAACTCACTAACTTCTGTTAATTGCAAAACGAACATCTCCCTGGGAAAGCCTTAGACATGAACTAAGATGGCAGAAGAAGCTATAATGAACTCCCCCTTTTATTTAAACACATAGATATTCTTGATATAAAACATTATGCAAACTGAAAAGAAAAAAATCAGGGTTTGACAGAAAAGAAAATCTTTTGGTGCCAAAAATGAAGAGGAAACTCAAAAGTGAAGGTGAACATATAACCAAAAAATTTATTTTTACAAATTTATTTTAGTAGGAAATATAAGCATTTTTATTTAATAAATGTCTTTCATATCTCTTCCTCAGGGATAGCTAATATTACTAGATTTGTGAATCTTTTTAGAGAAATTATATGTATTCAAATATATGCATATATACTATTAAGCTTATGTGAATTGTAGAATACTGCATCTTGTTTGTTTTACTTAACAGTGTTCCTTATAGATCTTTCCTATATCAGTACATACTATGTAAAAGTCTTTTCTTTCATAGTAAGATAGTATTTCACCATTGGAAAATGCACTTTATTTAACTAGTTTAGAGGATGCAGTTTTGATGTCCATGGAAGACCTAGCTTTGTGTTCCTGGAACTGAGATTTGTGTGTGAAGTTAAGAACCACAAAATGCTGTACCTTCGTGTTAAAAAGGCCAGAACTCTGACTACCAAAGTTAAGAACCACAAAATATTGTACCTTCATGTTAAAAAGGCCAGAACTCTGACTACCAACTTCAGAAGCAACATGGAAGCTTGCTACTAACCTGGAACCTGGGTGGAAAAAATAAACAACTCTGAAATCAAAACACTCAGTTCAAGCCACATGCAGATGAAGAATATGAATCTATCATACCCTATGGTGGGGAATTCCCTAGCTGAGAAATTTCCCATAAAATTGATCTAGAACGATGGTAGTGAACGTATGGCACACATGCCTCAGTAGGCTGTTATCACTGAAAGCTCTAAAAGGTTCGCCATCACTGTTCTAGAATGTCATGGTCCCTGGGGCACCAGTGCTTGCCTATGCAAAGTACATACTACAAAAGAAAGTACATCCCTATAAGGAATAATCAGCATATAGAACAATCCAGTGAGTATCTCAAGGATTACAAAGGTATCTTTAATGGGGGAATGTGCCCACCCCCTGAATTCATTTGCGGAAAGCCTAATTTCCATTTGTCAGAATGTGACTGTAATTGGAGATAGGTCTTTCCAGAGGAAAATTAAGGTAAAATAAGGTCTTGAGGTTAATCTACTATGTCTGGTGTCTGAGGAAAAGAAAGAGAAAATGGAACAAGAACATGAAGAAAAAAGAGATTAGAACACAGATACACACAGAGGGAAGACCATGTGAAGACACAGGGGAAAGTTGGCCATCACTAAGACAAAGGGAGAGGCATCAGGGAAAAAACTAATCCTGCTAACATCTTGTCTCAGGCTTCTACCCACTAGAACTGTGAGAAAATATATCTGTTTTTCAAGCTATTGGTCTGTTGTACTTTGTTATAGGAGCCCTAGCAAACTAATATAGTCTTTAAAAAATGCTATAAAAGCAATTCATCTAAAAACCAGTAAAACAAGAACATAAACCATAATACAATTCAGAATCTTACTACAAACATGTATGGATTTGGAACAAAACAAAACTTTCAGAAGTGGAAAGCATCAGTCATTTGAAGATTAAAATCTCAAAACACTGTTTGCAAGAGCAGGTTGGGTAGAGTCAAAGAGACAATCAGTATAGTAAGGTCTAAAATCAATGATCCATCCAGGAGAAATGAGCACCTTTAGTACCCAGAATATGTTCTCCAAACACCATTTCCTGTTGCGGAAACTGGGTTCCTGCAAGAATTATTTGTTTCCATGTCTGGGGCAAGAAATGTACACAATAAACCCGGAATACATAGTAGTTCTAGAACGCAAAGAAGCTATGAAAATCTGTTCAGGTTATGTGGAAAGTACATGAACCTGAGGGTGCTCCCATAGGCCATAGATATTGAATAACTTGAGCACTAAGAAGAATAATGTCACCATTGTTTAACACGAGCACATTTGAAATACCCAATATGTTAAAATCCATGCATTCACACAGGTACAAAAATCCTAGTGGTTTAGTATTCACTTTGGAGCTTACTAGGACATTAACTCAATATTCTGAGTGCTGGTAATAAGGAGAAAGAATATAAGCATACGTTCTACCTATGTTGTTTGCACTATATTCAAAAAAAGCAAAGAGTTGGCAAAGAAAAAGTCTTCTTTGTAGAAGAAGTTCAGGTAGAATGTGGAGGGGATGATAGAATTAAAAATAAAATATCACCATTTGGCAGCTCCCAATAAAATAATGGACTCTGGTAATGATTTTCAAAGTCCACTGAAATCATTAAAGTCAGGGGTCCCCAACATGGACTACATAATGGGAATTACCTGAAAAGCTTTATGAAACAAGATGCTTGGGTTTCACTAAAGGTTTTAATTTAATTAGTATAGGGTGCTTTAAGATTTTTCTTAAAGCTCAGCCCATAATTTCAATGTGCAAAACAAGATTGAGAAGCATCACATTAGATGAGAGACTGATGGGAAACTTTATAAAGGAGGAAGTGGAGGAAGGGGAGCTGACTTATTTGACAATGCTCCGACCCCACCTATCAGGCCCGTACAACCATCAGACAGCATATAACTCCTGATGTGAGACATGAGGAGGGACCCAGGACCTATAAAGTTGCCTGTGAAATCATCCAGGCTGAATCTGATCAGGCTTCTAGAGTATAGGAATAGGTTAAATACACCACTGGGGGCAAGCTGCCATCCTCTGCCTGCATGGCATCATCTTATCATTAATTTATCATCATCAGAATCATCAGATCATATTATGGCCCTTTCTCCATTTCTCTGTTTTATTTTTCTTGGCTTCCCCTAAGTTATCTTTTATTAATTTCGTACTTTAAAGCACATAGGGGAAAAGAACAAAGATCATGGATTGTTCCTTGAAAATGTATTGTGCTTCCAGGAACCCAGAACTAGCTCATTTCAGCTCCCTCCTCCCCCATCTTTCAGGGTCAGGGATGCTGGCTTTCTACAGGGTGAAGGCACATGCCAAACTCCTCAGCTCATTGACAGGGGAATATCAACTTTGTCACTTGCATTTCTGGAGTTCCTACTTCATTCAGCAACAGAGAAAACAAAAGATCCAGATTTCCCAACAGAACGGAAAACTACTCTATGCCTGTCAACACCTCATACCCTTCTACTTGCACAGACTATTTCTGGAAAGAGACACAGTAAGAGAGGCTACCTAGGTGGGTGGTAATAAGGAAGAAAGTGTGCCTTATACCCTGTACCAGGCTTTCTCAACTGTGACATGACTGGCTGTCAAGGCCAGGTCGTTTTCTTGTAGGAAACTGTCTTGTGCACTCCAGGCTGTTGAGCAGTATCGTTGGCCTTTATCTTCTAGGTGTTAATCAACAAAAATGTGTGTACACATTACCAAATGTCCTCTGAGGTGTCAAAGTCCCGCTGGTTGAGCCATGACCCTATTTGACCTGATTTTTTTTTTAAATGCAGCATTATTCCAAAAATTTTTAAGTTAAAGAAGCAATAGAGAAAAAGACAAAGATGATAAACCAGTAACTAGCAGAATGAATCTAACCCTGGGTTCAGCTCTTATTACATTTTTTAGAAAGATATTTCAGGGAGTTACAGTTTCAGATTTTAAAATGTGCCATTTCTGCATTTCTGTGTTCTCTTGAAAAATCAAATAATCTTATAATTCTGGCTCATATTCCCGGATGGCTCAATTTGGGGGTGGTGAGCTGCAGCTACCCGCTTTAGGAAGGAAACGACACATTCAACTCCTTCACTCCCACCTTAGCCTGTTCACTACTTGGCCTTCACAGCCAGGTGAGTAGAAGATCCCTGTTTAAAGGACATGCTACTGTCAACCATTCACAAATGATGGGATTCCAGTGTTCCTCGTATTTTGTCCTTACCTGCCATTGGGTCTGCACTTGGAGACAACACAAAAATCAATGGTGCACAACAACTGGAATCGTTGTAGGATCCTTGGAGATCGAATGTAGGGGCTTCAATGTACACATTTCCCATATATTCAGCAATAAAGTCCCTAATGGCTGGAATTATCTTGTCGGGCCGCAGACATCGGAGGATCACCAACTTCTCCAATCCATCAAGCAATTTCCAGGGTTCAGGGAATGTCTCTTCATGGGGCCAGGTCGAGTCATAGATCAGCTTCCATTCATTAGTATTTTGTTCCAAATGTTCCTTCAGGCCTTTCAGTTTTGGCAATGAGGATGCACGTACAACTTCTCCCCATGCCTTCTCGGACAACCATTCGGGAGCTGGGTTGGAGTAGGGGTTATCCAGGGCAATACCTCCAGTTAGAAGGAAGAACCAAACTTCCTCTGTAATTAGCCTTTTCTCTTTCAAGATGCCGATGGTTAGGAGGAGGGAAAAGAGCAGCTTGTCCTTCTCAAACAAAGAGCGGCACACGTTGTTGTAGATGCTCAGGGTGAAATGTTCAATGATGTATTCGATCCGCAGATCCAGTTCCTCGCTCTTGGTGCTGTTGGCTAAGGAAAGCACGTAGAGGTTGATGAACCATGTCAGGGAGTACTGGTACATGGGCTCGATGTTGGCCAGGTCAGAGATGCAGAAGAAGATGGTGGCAGAGTGCACAGCCACTGGCTTGTAGCCCATTCGGGTCTCATCGATCTCCATTTCTGTCTTAGAAGCAATTTCCTGCTTCTCTGAGATTTCTTCAGATAGTACTTTGGAGGAGGACAGAATTTTGATGGCTGTTTCATCCTCTAGAATGTTGCCCTCAGACAGAGAAAGAACCTCCAAGATCTTGTCTTCAATTTCCTTTAGCTGCTTCTTATTCTCAGCACTTTCCACAATCAACTGGTTCTTCTTCTCTTCCAGTTCTGGCTTCTCCTTAGCAGCCACAATGCCAAGAAGTTGATCTTGGAGACCCAAGGGGGTGATCATGAAGTTGAGGAGACAGACTTTCACAGCAACTTCTGGGAGGTAATGTGGGTTCCTCAGACGAGTGGTGATGTAAAATTTAAATTCCCTGGAGTATTCGATGATACTTTCACCCAACCTCATGTATTCAACCCCTTGCTGCTTGAATGTTGTCTTGAGTAAGATAGGTTCAATGAAAGCATCCAGCTCTTCCCCAATGTTTTCCAGTAAGACGGGGGTGCCAAACTGCAGGGCATTTTCCAGCGTCCTTACGTAGCTGGCATCAGAGAATTTGATGACGGACAGTTTATTTGCTTTCTCCATATTCTTGATCCATTTATTGGCCTGCCCCTGAGGGTCAATCATTAAGGGCCAGCGCCTGGAATTAGATACAATGATACCATTGTCTATGGAGAAGGAGTCAATGGGAAGCCCAGCAATCTGCCAGGCACGGATTTTTACAGGATCCCCTAATGTATTGCTGAGACTGAAGTCACTGGAGCCTGGGATGACCTTGTCCTTACAGTTGGCCAACCACTCCTTTTGGCATCGGGCCCTATAATCCACTGTGAAGGCGCCCAGGTAAGCCACAGTCCCTGAGGACACCAACACATCCCCTGTGAGATTAATATAGCGGATTCCCAGCTGACGGGCAGCTTCTGTCCATCTGTCCTTCTCTCCACCAAGACCACTGATCAACTTCTCTGCCCTAAGCAGCTTTTGAGAGCAGATTTCAATGTTTTCCTCCAGTGTCTGTTTCTTGACATTCATCTCTTCAAATTCGTCATTCAGGGCCTGGAGACGGTCTTCCACCAGCTTTAGCTCCGCTCGTTTCTGGTTCAGTTTCTGCATCTGTGCATCCAGCTTCCCCTCAGCCTCCTTCAGTCGCTCCCGTTTGGGAGCCACCACCTTGGCCACACGGTCGTACACCTCCATGGCCCTCACCCATTTGCACAGACCTTCACAGGCCGATGACACATTTTTAATGACAGCCGGCTGGAATTCTGGGTGATCAATAAACCTTTCTCGGATCCGCTTCATGACCAGTGGGGGGATATTATCTTTGTCATATGACTTAAGACTCTCCAAAAACTTCAGGTCTCCAAGAATTTTTTTTGATACTCCCCAGTAATCTTCTATCATCTTACCTGTTCAGTACAAGAAACAGAGATAGACTGTATTACTACATTTAGGCTCAGATACTGTCAAGTTCTGAAAGGGCTACTACTTGGATTTGAGGGAAAAAAAAAAAATCCAATGTCCTAACCAGGATCTGGGAGGCCTGGCCAATCTCATCCACCTCATTTCTGCTTTTCTGCCTTGACTTGTGTCCCAAAGGACCTTTCTTCAGTTTCACTGTGATCCCAAGTGCTTCTCTACCATGAGCTCTTTGCCCATGCTGCAAGTTGCATTTAACTGGCTCCCCAGTAGACTTCCCACTTTAAAAGATACTTTGTGGAGTGGTTTCCCTGGAAATCTCTTCCAAGGAGGGCCCTCCTCCTCAAGCATTTTCTTTGTCTACCAGCAGGTCTGTTCTTTGATAGCACTAATTGTAATCACCATTTTTTTTTGTTTACTTTCCCTTGTAATCACCATTTTTTGTTTACTTTCCTTTGTAAGTATACAAAATCTGTGAGCTCCTGCTGTGTTTTCTAGAATTTGGTACAGTGCCTGATAGTCAGTTATCAGTGAATAAGGTTTGGCTGTTGCCTTATTAGCCCCTTCATACATGAGAAGGCAACAGGAACTACAGCCTGTGGGCATATGTCTGGAATGTTCTTTCCCAAGTCTGGGGAGCAGGTTGGAGGCACACCAATCAGTCTACCACATGATGAGCAGTAGAAGCGAGGAGTGGCCTTGGGGAAGTGGCTTGCAGGCTCACAACTGGACAGGAGGCACTGTGGCCTGCCCTGTTCTTCTTAGCACTCATTAGCTAATCAAGTGAGTTTCAGCCCCATTCAGAAACAGTGTTCATTTTGTTGACATATTACAAAAAATTTCAGAGCCTTTCTGGCTCCTGATACTTGCCAACCTGAGGCTCATCAAAAAAAGTTATACTTTGAGACATTGTATGGAGTACAACGTGTTCCATTTGTAAGTCCAAACATAACAACTAGCCAAATATTTCCATGAAGGTTTTTGTTTGCTTTCTGGAAAGTGACCTGTTTCATTTCAGTTCAAAGCATCTAAACCTAACTCCACTGCTCATTTGCTCCACCTCAGTATACTCACTAAATCCTATGGGTTTGATGAATAATATATGCAATTTGCTTACATTTTAAATAATTGTGGACCATGTGCTGGTCATCAATGATCTAATATGAGAAGCAACATTCACGATCTGACCCAGCAGGTCTCAAATATGACTATACCTTAGAATTACTCAGGGAACTTTAAAAAATTCCTGGCACTCAGGTTGCAATGCAGACCAATAAAATAAGTATCTCTAGAGGTGTGGCATGGGCTTCAGTGTTCTTTCAGCTCCCCAAGTGATTCTAGGGTGCAGAAGAAGTACCGGCGAGCTCATCCTTAGGCGACTTCTAGGTGCCTCAGCAGTTTCCCTAAATGATCTTCCCTAAAGTTCACTCCCTACTTGGCTATTCCTGATCTTCTCTGTATCTTTTTCAAGTGGTTGTTGGCCAGAATTGAGCCAGACAAGAGGGAATGCTAAGCAAAGAGAAGCAGAAACCAGGGAATCCCAAGTGAAAGACCCAGATTTCTAACATTTCAGAAGGAATGAAGGGATAGCAGGACTCTTTCCAGGACAAGAGAATTTAAGAGACAGGGAACAGTACTATGGGTGCTTTTTAAAGACTTTGTTTAGTTCTAAGATGCTGGTTTTAACACAAGGTCCTACCATGAATTGGAACTTTAAGGAAAATTAATATTCACCTATGAAAGCCTCTAGTTTAATTATACAAGGAGCTTCCCATTTCTCCTATTCCCCTTTCCCCCTTTCTCTCCCTCTGTCCCTTTCTCTCACTCCCCTCTTCTTCCTCCCCTCTGCCTTTATGCCCTCTCTTCCCCTCTCTCCACCTGCAGTTCCACTCTCAGCCTCCCTTTGCTCTTGACTCCTTCTGAGTCTCCTTTCTGGCTCTTGCTTCTCCTCCATCCTAAACCATCCTTCTCTCTCACACTCTCTGATGGTCTCTCTCTCTCTGTGTTTCTTTCCCTGTCTCTGTCTCTGTTCTTTGTCTCTTTCATCCTCTGTCTCTATGACTCCGCATGTGTGCCTCTGCCTCCTGTCTCCCTGCGTCTCTCTCTCCTGCCTCCGCATCTCATGTGTGTCTTTTCCTCTCCACCTCCCTCTTTTTCCATTTCCCTGGCTCCCTCCAAACTTCTTTCCCTCACGGTCTCTCTCTGTTTATTATCTTTTGTGTATATGTGTATGCATGTGTTGTGTGTTACACACATACATCCAGGTGTCTGGGTGGCTCTTCATTTATTTCTCAGTCTTATGGTCTAGTTTGTCTTTCTTTATTTCTATCTCATTCTTTCTTAATCTCTCTTTTGCTCCTCTCTCTCTTAATAACTGTCCCTTCCCTCTCCCTCCCCCCTCTGTATCTCTCTCTGTCTCTGTCTCTCTCTCTCGTTTTCTCTCTCTGTTGTTCTCTTTCTCATACATACTCACAACCTGACTCTGTGTGTTTGCTCCACACCAGGACTTTAGTTCACGCAATCTTGGTTTTGAAATGATTTCCAGGCTGTGACCTGGATTAAGCTCTTCTCTACCCACAGGTACCTGAGTTTTCCCACCTGACTAAGAGGTAAGGAAGCACTGGAGGAATCTCTGGGTGTGCATGCTCACCCAGGTCCCTTTCTAAATTCCCCCAAAAGTCACTGGTCCTGCTTGGGGACCTGGGACAAGTTGGAGGTTCCTGCCAAGAAGAGCAGCCTGTGCAGGCATCTGGGACAGGGTAGGGAGTTACCGGAGCCACTGGGGTCTGGCTTCCTCTCTGGTCTCTGCCCCTTCATGACACAGATGCTCTCCATGACCAACTTGACTGGGCCGGGTGGGTTTTGCATTGATTTTACCAGTGAGATGTCGGCAGGGTTCAGGGTGTCGAGCGCAGCGAGTGCAGCCTCCAGCGCTGGCATGGCCTCGGCCAGGTCCCCCTCACATTCATTCTGCAGAGCACAGGGACAAAAGGGATGAATGACCAGGGCTCAGCAGAGTAAGCTGAGGATGATCTCAGCTCCCAGAGGAAGTAGGAAGAGATGCCATGTACCCATATACTTTTTTTTTTTCTTTTGGTCTTTTTTTGTCTTATGAGATAGGGTCTTCTTATGCAGTTCAGGCTGGCCTTGAGCTCACTTTGTAGGCCAGGCTGGTCTTGAACTTGCAGTGTTCCTTCTGCCTCAGCCTCCCAAGTGCTAGGGTTCTAGGTGTGTGCCACCACTCCTGGCTCTGATTTTTTTTTTTTTTTTTTTTGGTACCGAGGATCCAACTCGTGACCTCGCACTTGCCAGGCATGCACTTTTGCTGCTGAGCTAAATCCCCAGCCCTCTGATTTATTTTGATTCCTGTTCTCTACATTCATAAAAAAAAAAAAAAGCCAGAAAAGCCAGGAACAGTGAGGTATACCTATAATCCAAGCTACTTAGGAGGCTGAGGCAGGAGAATCCCAAGCTTGAGGCCCACCTTGGGCAACTTACTGAGACCCCATTTTAAAATGAAAAATTAAAAGTGTTAGGGATAAATCTCAATGGTACAGTGTCCCTGGGTTAATCCCCAGTACCCCCCAACAAAAACAAAAACAAAAAAATAAAGTCAGAAGAACTCTCCTCCACAAAGCCCTACCTGAATATTCAAATTAAGCATGTCCACAATGCTTATTGATTTTGTTACTTTGTTATGGCCATTATTCTGCTAGCGGGAGTTAAAACCTGTACAACTAATCTGCACCTCTTTATCTCTTTTATCGCCAATAAAACCTACAATTCTGTCTCTGAAAAAAATTAAGATATGGTTTAAATTCCCAAGAGATATGAGGTAGTTGGCTTCCCATCTATTGATCATGGGAGGGTTGAGAGAGGACTCAAGGATAAGGCTTAGGGATCAAGTGATGCACAGGAAGAGAAAAGGGCAAATTGAGGGAAGAGACAAAGCAGGAGGCTTGGGAGAAGGTCAGGGATGGAGTAAGGGTCTGGAACACACTGAAACCTGCAGGGACGGGGTTGGAGGTAGGAGAATCAGGGATAGGGTGAAACTTGGGGACACAGCAAAGCTTCAGGCAAATCAAGGCAGAATGAGGACAAAGATTACAACTGGGTAAGGAAATGGAGATAGGGCTAAGCTCCAGGAAAATGATATGGTGTATATTTATCCAGTATTTACTCATTTAAACACAAAATTAATGCAATAGAATACCAACAATTAAGAAATGAACCACTGATGCCTGCTGTAAGGATAAACCTTGTAAACTTCATGCTGAGTGAAAGAAGTTGGACACAAATAGTATCCTTTTGTACATTTATATGAAAATGTGCAGAACGTGCAAATCCATACTGGCAGAAAGTAGGTTAGTGGTTGCCTGTGGGTGGGTAGAGGAGGGATGGGGAAATGGTTACTAATAAGTATAGGCTTTTGGGGGATGTGTGCTGAAAATGTTCTAGAATTAGATAGTAATGATGGTTGCACAAGTTTGTCAATATACTGCAGCCAATAAGTTACACAATTTAAAATGGCGACTATTAAAGGTATATGGTTTTTATCGCAATGTTTAAAAAGAAAGCTAATCATGATAGGATTTTAGAATTGAAGGGGCCTTATGGATTAGTTAGTAGCTCAATTACACACAGAAACAAGAGTCCCAAGGTGTAAAATGCATTAACCAAGGTCATCACCTTGTTAATCAAAGAGCAAGGTTTCTCAATGAATTCTTAGTTCTCTGAGTCTAAGGAGTGATCCTACAACCACAATTGAAGTGAAACTTCACAAGAGAATGTCTGTTCTGAGACAATTTAAACCAGCATGTGTTGAAGTACTTATATCCCATAGGTTTATTGTAATAGGCATAGAAAGAGTTGTTTTACCTTCTTCCATATGTACGTGCAGATGCACTTATATGTATAGGTGTGTGTACCATGAATAATTTTTGATTTCCTATTTTTCTTACAAATATGTAGAAACATCTCATTTAGCTTCATCATATTAACCTCTCCCCTCCATAAGCTCAGCCACGACTTTGGAAACTGGGTCGATTTCACTGATCACGGGTACCCAAGTCTTCACATCATCAATACTTTCTTTCCCTCTTTTGTTCTTTCCTTTCCCTCCTCCCTCCTCTTTTTCTTCCTCTTTCTCCTTCTCCTCCTATCTCCCTCCCTCCCCCACTTTCCTTGGATGGGTTTTAGACTGGGGAATGAACCCAGGGCCTTTACACTGAGCTACATTCCAAGCCCTTTCTTGTTTTTTATTTTGAGACAGGGTCTTGCTAAGTCTCTAAGTTGCCTCAGCTGGGCTCAAACTTGCAATCTTCCTGTCTCAGCCTCCCATTTTAGTTTCTTATAACATGCCAGACAACCAGTGGTGCATAGTGCCTCATGCTTTCTTGTGGCCTGGCAGCTCTGCACCCTTCCCTAAGGAATAAGACCTGGCTTCCAGCTCAGTCTTAGAACAAGTTGGGTTGTCCAGTGACTACAAAAGACCCCTCATTGTGGCCTTATCTATAATAGTAATCTTCAACATTTGTTGTATAGCAGTCACTGAGCAGTATTTGGAATATTCTTGTGGTCAGGCCCCACGCCCAGAGATTCTGATTCATTCAGTCTGGGTGGGGTCCGAGTATCTGCATTTCTAAAACTCTAACAATGATTTGCACATATCTCTGTTGAGAAACTGTTCTTTACACTATGGAGACATGGACAACCAAATGCACGAGGGATTAGACTTCAATATCCAATAGGGAAATGGCCTCCTGACATGTGAGGTGCCTCCTCAAAATGGTCATTAAGATGATTATGTGACTTTTGGAAAAAATGTTAGGATGTTAAGTGAAATAAGAAGCCTTATACGAATCCCAGTTATGTTATGATTGCAATAACATAAAGCTATCCACATGGGTGGATAGGGATGAGAAGAAAACTTCTAATTGAAGTTGAAACTGAAAATTGAGTTCTTAAATTATTTCATATATGTTGCGATGACATTTGTTTCTATTACAAAAACCTTACAGTTAAAAATGGTCCCTTGTCTTAGCAAACGAAGGTGCACCAGGGCTCTCTGATTAAACGTAATGGATTCTACAGTAGTTCTGGCAGGTCATACTCAGTAGAGAGCAAAAAAGTGAAGCATTAGCTTGAGAAGAATTGACCACATTAAGCAAACTGTTGCATTCAAGAATAAGTGTCAAGGCCCATCTTTTTCCTCTTGTACTCTCCCGGTCTTTCCAGCATGAGTAGTACTCCATGAAACTATGGAGTCTCTACTGAGAATCGGGCACTGTATTGTACACTCCCCCATGTTCCATCCTTTGTCACAGTGCAAGGAGAGTTGAGGAAACTAGCAATCCTCATGTTCGGAAGGACGGAAGACCTAAAAGGTCCAAAGAAGAGTTCTGGTCCACACAAAGCTTCAGGCAAACTGCAGGCAAACGCAGGCCTCTTTGTTCTCCTCCCTGGATAGTTTCTTCCACCTCCTGACTCACCTCATGGACAGCATTAAGCCTCACCCTTCCCACCGAAACCTGAGGTGGCAGTTTATTGCTTGGATGAGGGCGTGGTAGAGAGTCCTGGGTCATCTCCTTACAAACCTTGTGTATCACTCATCTCCCTTTGGTGTCAGCAATTTGCTATTTTTCCCTGACACTACAGAGAAGAGTCCTAGGTATGATATTTCCCTTCCTGATGGTCCCTCTGTCTTTATCACTTGGTATAGGACAAAGAACAACAGTTTTAGAGAACACCTAACATGGATCTTAAGCTCTGATACATGTTATGGGATTCACATTTTTCTTTTTCTTTTTCTTTTTCTTTTTTCTTTCTTTCTTTTTTTTTTTTTTTTTGCTTAATGTCTCCATTTTATTAGGAAACTAAAGTTAGGAAGGGGCAGAACAATTGAACTGTAGCATGCCTGATTCCAGTGCAGATCCACAGAAAACTTGTGGATTCCTTTGCTGTTGGGGGCCAGACTGGTGATATGAGCAGGGGAAGTAGGCTGGCTGGGGCTTACTTAAGGGCAGCATCTATGTACCAGCAGGTGCAACCCAGGAGGGCAGGGCTAATGTAGATAAAATGACTATTTTTTTAAAAGAAAAATTAAAATTTCAGAATTTGTATTGGAAATCTCCTGATTGTTAAAATTATAACTATTTAAAATAAATTATTGACTTTCAGGAAGAGAATGGGGTGGGGAGGAGTTACTCAGCCTCTCTGAAATATAGAATCTAGATGCTGGAATATAGCAATGTGGGGAAGAGAAGGAGGAGAGAAGTGGGTCTCTGGAACCCAGCAAGGACCTGAAGCAAGAATTGGAGTCCATGGGGAGAGGGAAGAGAGGGATCTCAACACAGAAGACGAAGGAAGGTGACAAGTGGTGCTTTCTTCCTGAATCCTGGCTGATGGCAGGAGAGAGGCAACTTGAACCTACAGAGGCACAGTGATTACTGATGATTCCAGAGGACTCCATGGAATAATGCAGCAGTGGAATGGAGCAGTGGGCACTGAGTACTGCAGTGACTGACTGAGATTACCTGAGGGTCATAAACAACATTATAGGCCAATACCAAAGAAGGAGGGGCTCAGCCAAATAAGCAGCAACTTCTCACCCTCAATATATTGAAGAGGTAGGATCTTGCAATAGACTCAAAAGCTCAAAACCAGCTACATCTAGAATAGAAAATGAGAAGAAATAGGAGCAAGATACAAATCTTAGAGTTCTGGCTTGCCCTAGGCAAATCCAGGGGCAGTGAGGTGGAACAACTCGAAAGCCACCCACCTGAACTCTCTGAAATGGTAAGAGTAGAAGTAAAAAAGCAGATGAATGAGGCTCTAGAAAAGAAATCAAATTAGAAATACTTTCTTAGGTAACTAGAGAGATGATAATCATAATGAAGGACATGGTTAGTGAATCTACAGTAGATACAGATAAAACAAAAAAATAGAGGAACTTAGGAAAATAATGGAAACCACGAATACCCAACATATGGAATCTATGAAACAGATTCAAACAGATATGTGGGAGATTAGAAATTCTATGAAAAGTATACACAGAAGAATCAATCAACATAAGGACAGAATATCAGATCTAGAAGACAGGTTTATAGTTAGTGATCGCCAAAAGATTTCTTAAGAATAGCAAGGGATTACAAAAAAAAATCAACCCAACAGCTACTAGATGATGCAAAGAATAACATAAGATTGATTGGAAACCATGAAAAAGCAGGAGATAGGACAAATGACACAAAACAAAACAAAAACCTGTTTACATAAAACTCAAACATGGAAAAAGAAATTGACATACAGATAAGCGAGGCATATGAACTCCAATTAGCTATGAAACCCCCCCCCAAAAAAAATCTATGCCAAGGGCATGTGATAGTCAAAATTCCAAAAATTCAGCACAAGAACAGAATATTAAAAGGTGTTAGAGAAAAGAAATAGTCAGGGGATATAGCTCAGTGACACAAGTGCCTACCTGGCAAGTGTGAGGTCATGAGTTTGATCCTTGGTACAAAAAAAAAAAAAAAAAAAGAAGAAGAAGAAGAAAAGAGAGAGAGAGAGAGAGTGAGAGAGAAAAGAAGCAAATCACCTATAAAGGAAAGTTCATCAGAATTACAGCAGACTTCTCAGCCCAAACCTTTAAGTCAAGAAGAGCTTAGAGTGAAGAATTTCAAGCCCTAAAAGAAAACAGTATCCAGATTGAGGTACCTCACAACACTATCTTTCAGCATTGATGGAGACACAAGATACTTCCATGATAACATATACCTGAAGAAATTCATGATCACTAAAATAAATTATGTATGTTAGAGTGTACATGTGGTACCTGGTTGCCAGTTTGTAACTTCTGGAATAATGGCCAAATGCCAAGACTTTAAAGTCAAAGAGCTTTGGGTTTGAATGCTGATTTTGTCACTTCATAGTTGCATAGATCTTGAACAAGTTCTATATCATGATTTTCTCATCTGTAAAATGGGCATGATGCTATTTGCATTGTAGGATGATTAAAGACAATGCAAACAAGCATAGAAAAGTACAGTCTACATGTTAGAAAAAATTTGTTTATCTTCACTCCTGTTTTCCAATGCTTAAAAAAGTGCCAGCACTTAGTAGGTGTTCAATACATATTTGGTAAGACTAGAAATACCAGAGAAATCTCCATGGTGCTGAAAAGTAGTAGCTATTATTATCCTATCCCCAAATGGTAAATCATCTGCTAGATTATGGTTCTGGGTGCCTGGTAGTCACTATCTTTTATAGTTTCAATTTGTCTTCTGTCCAAGCCACTCAGACTGTGAGTGAACAAATCATATAATCTAGGCCAGTAGTGGCAAACCTATGGAACATATTTATTCCATGCTTAAAGTTTGCTAGATACAATTGAACAAAATGTGAAGATGAAGGAGACAGCCACATGGATAACTAAAGGAAGAGCATTCTGGCCAAAGGGAATAGCCAGTGCAAAGCCCCTGGAGTGAGAATGTTAATTATTTTTGCTTAAGAAATAATCAGCAGGCCAGTGTGGGAACAAGAGTGAATGACAGGAAAGTGGAAACAGATGAAGTCAGATCATGAGTTATATCAGCCTTGACTGAGAGAGATGGAGAATATTTGGAAAACAATATTCTTGGAGAGAGCCAGGTACCAGAAAGGTTTGCTTCATCCCCTACTGGCTACAATACTTGAAAAATCTCCTACCCCTCTGAGCCTCACTTGTCTCATCTGAAGATGAATATGGCCATGCATATGCTGCAGGACTGGCTTTCCTTTCCTTTACTCTCGGCTCTTCATACCTTGATTCCTTGAGCAACAGCAGCGGCGGCATTGGCTTCTTTCTCATCTGCCTGAACCAGAAGTTTCTTAGCATCAGCCTCTCTTGTTTCATCTTCAATTTTCACCATCATCTTAGCTGTCTCCTCAGAGGTCTGGATGAGTTGAGGCTGGAGGGCAGTCAGTTCTACTTGCATCACTGCCACCTAGCAAGGAGAAAAGGGTGGGAGGAATACACAGCCAGATGTGTCGATGCCAAAAAAAAAAGAAAAAGAAAAATGGCAAAGCTGACAAGAGTGAAATGACTTTCCCATCCTTCAACATATGCAGATAATACAAACTAACTAATAATCTTGACACGCATTGGATATATATTTGTTGACTGTTGTTTGCCTCTTTGATCATTCAATAATTTTGAGTTCCTGCCATGTGTTACAGTTAAACTCTGTGCCATGCGACAGTGATACAATGGCGAATAAAATTTTTAAAACGTATAATTTCTTCCCTTGTCTTTTTTAGTATTGGGGACTGGGAAAGATAAGCCAGAAAGAAGCCAAGAAAAACTTTTAAAAGCTATTATTTTAAGATTGTGAAGGAAACAGAGATCAGATAACTGGTATTGAAGGGGATTTCAAGGCTAGTTTTTCCAACAGGCCTGTGGACTGACTGTGCCCTCCTTGTTCATGTGCTGGAGCCTAATCCCTAGGTCAGAAGTAGTTGGAGGTGGGACCTTTGGAGGTAATTAGGGTTAGATGAGGTCAAGAAGGTGGGGCCTTCAAGATGGGATATATGCCCTTATAAAAAGAAGAAGAAACTTGAGTTTTCTCTGCTTCCACCATGTGAAGACACAGCAGGAATGTGGCTGTTTGCACACCAGGAAGAGAGCCCCCACCACCCCAGTTCCCCAGACAATTCGTTTGTTGATTCCTTGATCTTGGAATTCCCAGCCTCCAGAACTATGTGAAATAAAGGCTTGCTACTGAAGCCGGGAGACTATGGTATCTTATTATGCCAGCCTGAAATAACTAAGACAAGCAGTCTGATGCCCTCTAAATTATTTCCACCAAAGGTTTTCTGGTTTCTGAACACCTCTAATGATGGGGAGCTCACTACCTATCAGGAGAGTTCTGTCATTTTTCAAGCAGCTAAACTCATTAATTTTTCTGTGGAAGAGCTTAAATTTACCCACTACAATTCTCACTCCATGGCACTGAGTCTGCCCTATAAGATTACTCAGATCCACGGGACTGGATTTCAAACATTTAGAGAGGGTCTTCATGGCCTTGCACCCATTGTCACCAGCAAGCCTGCATGGGAGCTGGGGCATGGCCCACTGGCCTGGTGAGGAACACAAATCCTGGAGTCAAGCAGGTTTAAGCTTCAGTTTTGGTCCAACTACTCACCAGGCTATGTGATCATGGGCAAGTTACCTGGCATCTCTGTGTCTCATTTTGTTTGTGTGTGAAATGAAGATGATAATAGTGCTTTCTCTCACACAGAATGGACTATCTAGTAGAGCTCAAGGATTGTTAACTGCCACTGTCATTTCCTTTTCTGGTCTAGACTATTTTAGGTCTCCTTTCTGCTCCCAAAACAACATAGTTTGCTCACCCTTTTTTAAGATTGTGGAGGAAACAGACAGAATCAGTCTCCTGGGAAGACCCCAGTTTTCAGCATCTCTCTAAAAGCCAAGGACATTGGATTCACACCCCTAAGAGCAGAGTACCAGAGGCCACCTCTGATGTTCTCTCCTATCCCTGTTATAATGTTCAAGGGTTTGCTGTACATAGCCATAGGTTAACCCACTGCAAATCAGTCTGTTGCCATAATTCTTTATTGGTGCTAAAAATCCATCTCATAACATGGCTCTAATTTTAGATAATTTGTCAAGTGGCTCCAAGCACAAACTAATTAATAACTCATGCCAAGCATCTCACTGAAGGCTGTATTTAGGTCAGCTTATTTGATCTTTGTAATAACCCTTTGCAGTAAAAACTGTTATCAACCATTTATAGAACAGGCCATTGAAGCCCCCAAAGGTGAAAAGACGTGTTGAAGGTTCTATAGCTTGAAAGTTTGACAGCTGGAATTTGAACCCAGATCTCACCCTACAAAGCCTACTACCTTCATCTCAGGTACTGACTTTAAGGGAACACAAAATAGTGCTTAAAATAAATAACACTTTACGACAATATTGTAAGAAGTCAAAATCAACACCAAAAAAACAAGAAAACAAAAAACAAAAAACCACGATGGGCAAAATTTTAAAATTGTAAATGAAGACAGAATCTTACAGGGCCAAGATTAGAATGAGGCAAGCAAGCTGAGCTCTACAAATGCAGGTTTGATCCTATCTTTATTTGGTGCCCTCAACTGTGGCACCTGACCAAGTACCCTGCCACTTTGGCTGCATTCTGGCTGTCTTTTCCCTGTTCTTTCTGGGCGGTGCTCACCTGTGAAGATGCAAAGTCGAGTTTCTGCAAGCCCATCAGGTATCGGTTCCTCATTGTGTCCACCTCAAGCCTCTTGCTGTTCAGGAGTGTCTTGAAGGTTAGAATCAGCTCGAGGTAGGAAGTCGGGGTGACATAGTTATGTCTTCTCAGTGTATTATAATAATCAAGTGACAGGTTCTTCACACTCTCCTGAAAGTATTTACACATGGAGACGACCCTGCCGAAAATATCATGACTCTTAGATGGGACTCAATTTCCTACAAGGAAATCTAGTACATCTTTGGAAGCAAACATGAGGGTATGAGAAGGTACACATACTGGTTATGCCCCAAAAGATCCCAATAGGTCAATAGAACCAAGGTAGAGAAGGAAGGGAGAGGTGACTGGAATGATGTCTTATCCCTTGGATGAGTCACCAGGGTTTAAGCAGGACTTTTCTAACCTTTACCAGTCTGGAGAAGGCTTCTGGATTTGCAGGATAATGTTTCAAAATGCATAGGATACATGGGACTACCAAGGAAGCCAATTATGCTGAAACACACTTTTCAAAATATTTTGAAAACTGAATTTGCAAAATAGTAATATATGTGGTTGTTTATTAATGCATTAAGTCAAAAAGTCCGTAAACCTTTTTTGGAAAGGTCAGATAGCAAATATTTTAGTAAATGTTTTGGGGCCAATGGTGTTTGTCACAACTAGTTAGGTCCACAGTTGTAGTTCAAAAAAAAAAAAAACCATAAATAATGTGTAAATGAATGGGCATGGAGTGTTCCAATAAAACATTATTGACAAAAATAGGGTGTGAACTGAACTTGGTCCATGGACCATGTTTTGCCAGCCACTGTATTAAATAACAAGATTCAGCAGTAACCCTATAAATCAACATAATTTTGAAGAAAGTGTTATACATAGGTATATGTAGTAACTAAGTAAATTGTGAAAGGAGCCGTGATTACCACTAGCAACAAAGTCACAGGCCCAGATAGTTGAACTGGAGTTTATTGTCAGTCTTCAATATTAAAGGAAGTACACAGTACTAGCTGGATGTCAGTAGAAATGGTAATTTATCCCCATACATGTTCACCAAATAAATTTTGCTCGTGAGCCTATGGACCCAGGTTAAAGGTTTTCTGGTCTGGAGAAATAAAATTTAAAAGGTTCAAAATAGAATTTAAGACCAGTGATAACCTAACTTTGCCTACTTCATTCATTCATTCATTAAACAGTAATTGAACCTACTAAGCTGCAAGGCACTTGATAAGCACTAAGGATATAGGGGAAGACAAAGAAGTTTGATCTCTGCATTCTTGGAACATTCAGCATGGTGGACATTCTCATCACTTCTCTTACTACACCCAAAATTAATTTGTAAATGAATAGACATTTTTGTATGCCTGTGCTTTATACATAAAAGAATAAACTTTTTTCACCCTCACAAGCACCACCTCATCCCTTTGACAGCAATATCATTCCTACTGAGAAAGCATTTATAAGACCATTCATGTAACTAAATTATTATATCAGGTCCTCATAGTTATGACAACAGTGCATCTCCAAGACAACTCTAAACAAACATTTTATTATTTTCATAAAAGGTGCTTTATTAAATATCTCACTAAATGTGATTCAATTTAATTTCTATATGTAAATTGAGAAGTCTAAACTAACAACATGAACAGAACAAGCATTTAGATTTTCAGCTTGAAATATCCAAGGTACTAAAGCTTACACTTACTCTGTCCGAACTGTGTCATCAAGCTCCACATCCTCTAGAAATTTGTTGGCCACCAACTCCAGGGCATCAGTAGGCCAGGACTGGAACCAATCAATTGTACAGCAATTGATCAATGAAGGGAACATCCGCAGGCGGTTTCTGAAGGCATCCCCAATTGGGCTCATGGCTAATGAAAAGTAAACTTTGTTAATTTTCTTTTTCCAAGGATACAGGTATGCTACGGCAAGGTGGTGGGGGGAGGGAGGGATTATGCTTCTTTGAGGCTCCGAGGTTATCGAGATGACTAGGCATAACAACTGCCTGGGCAGCTCAGGGAAATCAGGGGGACATTTTCATGTAACTTTGAGATGGGATCTCAGTGTATCACAATAGCCTTTGACTAACCTCCCATATACAGTGTTGTTCCTTCTAGATCTTTTGGGTCCCTTAAAGTGCCTAGAGGCCTGTGAGACACTTGCCATATCTACGCTGACTCAGATATAAGGAAGTCATAGTTACTTACAGAAGTTGTCATCAGCTTGTTTCTGACCCCATCTCCATCCAACTACAGAGTTCAAGTTCTACAGCCCAAATTCCATTGATTATTTACTTAGACTCAGTGTAGTAGGAGGAAGCATACTGCATAGGCAGAAGTGTGGGGAGATCAATATAGATGAAGAACAGAGAGAAGAAGAAACTTGGTTTGATACGAGATGGACTCATAAGACCATAGGGTAGAAATTTTGTCCCTAACTTAACAGAAAGCATTTTCAGTGTTTTAATTTGTGTGCATATATGTGTGGTGTGCATGCATATGCATACTCACATACATATGCAATGATCCTATTTGCAATATGATGAAAAATCTCATCCTGGCTCAGTGAAACTAAAGGTCTAGAACAGACAAGAACAGACCTAGAACAGAAAATTTTAGAGATGAGGTCTGGGTGAGATAATAGTGGCTTAGCTAACGTGAGGCTGGTGGAGATGGAGATAAGATGGTGGATAAGAGAGATAGGGAGGATGTAAAAATTAATGGGACTTGGTCACGAGAAAGAAGTATTTAACACTACTGCTAGGTTTTTGGATAGATAGAGGGTGTCATTCACAGAGAGAGTACCAGGTATTGTTCTGGGCAAGGGTAATATGCTAAAACACATTCTCAGAATTGAGAGAATTGAAGACAGAGGAACAGGTTTTAAACAGTTTTTCAGGAGAAGACTGGGAAACATTGCTAGAGCAACTCTGCCTTGGTTGAATCAACCTTGGGACCATTGTCCCAAGGGTATTAGGATTAAGGTACTCAGAAGACCCTAAAACGCCTGTAAGAAAAAGAACAAACTGAGTTTGTTGCTTCTCACCAAGCACAATGTGTAGGTTCTTTTTCACCCTCTCAATAAAGAAATTGTACATAGAAAGAGGCGTGACTTCAATCTTCTCTCCTGCTGTTCTGGCTGCCATTTGCATCTTCTCTACAACGTCAGCTTTCTCATCAGCTGGGAAGATATTAGGCACATCACCTGTATTCAGAAGCATGTTGATGTCCTCAACAAATGACTCATCTTTGATCTGATTATCAGTGAAGAGGAATACAGTACTCTTGGAGGCCACCCCAACCTGCAGCATGATCTTCTTCAGGTCTTCCCGCCAGTCATTGCCTGTATAGTTCTTTGTGATCTCAATTTGGTATAGCTCATATGCATTCATGAATGTGGACAGTTTAGTGGCACTCTGCCGCCCACTGCCTCCGATCCCCACCAGGAGCAAATGGCCTTTGTTCTGCTTCAAGACCCTGCAGATCCTGGAGATGTGCTCAATGGCAAACCGGAACATGACCAAGGACATAGGAGCCTTGCTGATGTTGTTAAACTCTTCCAGGTAATACTCCATGACCACTGTGAGCTGTTTCAGGTCAGTGATCTCATCATAGATTTTATTATCACTATCTGGCTTGAAGAAATCCCCAAAGAAGAGGCTACGGATGTTATCATCAACAATCTTTCCAGTGGGTGACAAGTGGATGAGCACCTGTGAGAAAGATAAACGTCAGGTGGGCATTCAGCCTGTGGTCCAACCAGGCTGACAGTGGGGGGTGTGAAGGGAGGGAATGGGAGATGCACTTACTTCTTCCAAGCATATCATTCAAGTCATGGTTCATCATCATGTTTGTTTATTTCTTTATTTGTTTAACACAGTCTGCTAATCTGATTGTTATAAAGACTATGATGAAAGCACATTAAAAGAAGAATGTGTGTCAGGTATTGTGGTGCCCACTTATAATTCCAGCTATGTGGGAGGTTGAGGCAGGAGAATAGCAAGTTGAAGGCCAGCGTGGTCAACTTAGAGAGAACTTGTCTCAAAATAAAAAGGGCCAGGGATGTAGCTCTGTGTTCAATCTTTAGGACCACACACACACACACACACACACACACACACAAAAAAAAGAAGCAAAGAGCAAAGTTGGACAAAGTAAAGTATGACTAAATCAAATGACTAGTTGACCCATGCAATACCATTTTCTGAGATTAAGAGAGCAGAGTGGGGAATATCTCCTGGGATGAAAACCTGGAATTTGAGACTAATATTGATCAAACACTTGAGAAAATTTCTGAGGCCAAATGATCAAGGGTATCTGGCTTACTTTCTCAACAGTCTGCTTGAAGCAACTGGAGGTGGTTTCTTTCACCATGTTGAAGAAGACCTGCCTGTCTTCCATGTCAATCAGACGGTCATAAAAGACTCGATAAACTTCATGGATCCAAAGGCGGATAAATTTTTCCACATCCTAGAAATCCACATTAATTATCTGAATGAATGAAACATGATGCCCAAAATGGGTAGTTCTCAAGCAGCATCTAAACTTTGGGGTTGAGTTGCGGAGTAAACAAGATAATGCTGGTAAAATACTCTGTATGATCCCTAGCTTAGATTAAGTGCTTAGTAAAAGCTAGCTATTACCACTATCACTGCATATGCAAGGGCATTGCTGGGTGATAACAGTAACTGAAGTCATAGTGGCTGACCTGCAGGTGGGTGTGAGGGCAGAGCAGTACCCCTTGGATCACTCGTGAAAAGTCTCTCAAGTTAAAGACATAATGTGACTTGGAGGGAGTTGGCAAAAAGTTTTCCATTGCAGCTCGATAAATTGTCCTAGTAGCTTGTACCATCATCTTTCCATATCTTGGAAGGAAGAAAAAGGCAGATGAGTCAAAAATGGGCCAGAAATGGGGACTCTCAGGCCAGTATCTAGGAAGATGCAAAACGCTCTTACCTTAAGAATATCACATCAAACCCTTTCCCAAAATGCCAGTCAGCAATAGAAGAAAAAATCTTGGTTAAAATATCATCCTCAAAGGCACTTATGGAAATGATATTCAGATGGCGAGTGAATCGTCCTGAAAAACACATGCACACTTGAGTTTGCACACACGCACACTTCCTGGACCTAGTGATGTTAGGCTATGGGAAAGTTCATTTTTTTTTTCCACCTACATGTTCTGCAGATATGTCCTTAGCCACATATTTAAACATTTATTTAAACTGAAATTAATTAATGTTGAGTGACATTAAAAATGGATTTCCACATTGTCATTAGCCACTTTCCAAGTGTTCCCTAGCCTCATATGAGTACTGTATTGCTCAGCACAGATACAGACCATCACCACAATTACAGAAGTCCTATACAGTGCTAGTCCTGTGCTTAAGCTCACCTGTAAGGGCCGGGAGTATAGCTCAGCAGGCACGGTGCCTGCCTGGAAAGTGTGAGGTCCTGAGTTTGATTCCTAGAATCTCCTCCGCCCCCCCAAAATTACAAGGAGTTTGATTCCCAGAGCCTCCTCTCCCCCCCAAAATTACAAAATTGTCTTTAATACACAAAGGCAAGATACAGTCATTATAAAATAGTTTAAAACTTCATCAATACTTTTATGGTTTAGTGTCATCAAGAACATTCACATTATTGCACAGTCATCGCCATACCCATTCTCAGAACTTTTTGATTTTCCTCAAATGAAATTCATTTAAAACCAAGTCTCCATTTCTCCTTCCTTCCAGACTCTGGCAGTCACCATACTATTCTCCATCTTTATGAATTTGACTACTTTGAATATATAAATGGAATCATAAAATATTGTTCTTTTGTGACCAGCTTATTTCACTTAACCTAATGTGTTTAAAATTCATCCTCATTGTTGTATCTGTCTTCACTTATATTTTGATTTTAAAAAATCTCATCCTTTAACATTTTTTACAGAACTTGTAGATGATAGGGAAGAAATTTTATCTATCTATCTATCTACCTACCTATCTATCTGTCTTCTATTTATCATCTATTTATTATATTATCATTCATTCTGCTAGGCTGCTCTGAGTTAGGTGTTATGAAAAATTGCAATAAACACTAAAGGCAACTCTGCACGCACCCTTGATTGACCTCAGATCTAGCTTGTTTCCTGGAACACAGGCCTGCCACCCTAAACTGTCCTCTGCATGACATTCACTTTTTCCTTGCACCTAGCCAAAGATTCCTTGCACCTTTTTGTCATCTTCCCATCCTATTCACACAGCTTCCGATATGAAGCAAGCTTAAGTGACTGCAGCCATATCCTAAACACACTTTGCTCTATGCTGTCTCAGCTCAGGGCCCTGCACCACCCCTCCATCCATGCAGGCCAGCTGTGCTGAGTGAGGGAGAGGCCAGGGTCTCTCCTTCACATACCAGTAATGTCATTCCTTCCTCCTCCAGGGGGACCCATGGCTGTCACGAGTAGCATATCCACAATGTCCAGTCTGCTTGTGTCTTTCTTGTCAAACCAATAACCATGATCGATCCACTGTCTCAGGAGTTCGATGGGGGGCTGGGCCCCATACACCTCTTTGGCTGGCATGTTGAGGTCATCTGTGGAAACGAGCCACAGCCACACATTGTAAGTCTATGGATCCTCCGTTCTCACAGGAGGAAACAGATGAGTATTCTCTCCACAAGAGTCTTTGCCCAGATGTCTCATGCCCACTCAATGCAAGGGTTAGTCAATGGACAACCTGGCCAGATGGGGAGAGTTTTCCTGAGTCCTGGGCTCTCTCGCCTTATTGAGACCTCTGCTCATTGTGATTATAGGGTGCATGGACCAGCATCAATGGGCAGGCATTTAATTTTTTCTCATTTCCTTCAACCAAAAACATACTGACTTGTGCTTGCTTTGGCAGCACATATACTAAAAATATACTGATTGTCTATATTATGTTTGACATTTTGTTAATTGCTAAAGATATGACAGTGAAAGTGAGCTCCCAGTCAATAGATTCTTTTTTCTAAAAAAATGGGGATCTTGTTATGTTACTCAGTCTATCCTCAAACTCCTGGGTTCATTTAAGAATGCCTTCTGAGCCAGGAATGGTGGCGCATGCCTGTGATCCCAGCACTCAGGAGGCTGAGGCAGGAGGATTGTTGCAAGTTCAAGACCAACCTGGGCTACAAAGTGAACTCAAGGCCAGCCTGAACTGCATAATGAATGAGACCCTGTCTCAGACAAAAAACAGAACAAAACAAAACACCAAAAAATCTTCTGCCTCCACCTTTCAAGTAGCTTGTAGTGCAGGTACTCACAAACGTGATATGGGGCTTGTATTATATTTGTGTTACAAGTTTTAGTTGTACTGGGGATTGAACCCAAGACCTCACATATGCTAAGCACATGTTTTACCACTGAGCTATATCTCTAACTCTTTTTTTTACTTTTTAAAATTTTGAGACAGGGTCTCACTATGTGACCCAGGTGGGCCTTGAATTTGGAAGCCTGCTGATAACATATTTATCTAGTGAAAAATGAAACAAGGGATTTATCAGAAAGTGTATATTGCTCCTAGAGATGTCAAAGGCCAAACACCATAGTTTCCTAGAACTACTACTCAAAGGAAGGAAAGAAGAAAAGAAGGAAGGAAGCAAGAAAGGAAGGGAGGGAGGAAGGAAGGGAGGAGAGAGGGAAACATGGAAGAAAGGAGGGAAGGAAGGGAGGAAAAGGAGGGAGGAAAAAAAGGAAGGTGGTGAGAGAAGAGAGGGAAAGAATACTAGATTAAGTACAAATATTTCATATCCTAGAAAGAGTTAAAGGACTGAAGAGCAGTCCTCCAAAGGGAAGCTCTGGCTTGCCATAGAGTAGAAGAACCTAGTTGTGTCCAGACGTAGGCCAGTGCCTTACCCACAAACACCACAGATTTCCTCCCTATCGGAGGCCCAAAAAGACCCTTCCGCCTTCTATCCAGCTTGGACATGATGATATCCTGGGTCTGATTGGCTGAAGTCCTGGCAGAGAAATTGATGCAGTTGGGCACATAGATGTTTTTGGGAAGGTGGAGAAGGAAGTTGTTGGTGATGGCTGATTTCCCAGTGCCTGTGGGACCCACAAACAGCATCGGGATCTCATGGTCCAGGTAGGTTTTCAAGAAGAAGGACTGCCGGGCCGTCTCCATTGTGGGGATGATGAGTTCCGAGACCTGTACCACAAAGACATGGGGGAGAATCTTGGTCCTGGACTCAGGCGGCTGGGCCTTGGCATTCAAGGGTTAGGGTTTGAACTCTAGTTCCATCTCGTACTATTTTTATGACCTTGAGTGAGTTTTTAATTTCCCTGGGCACTCAGTTTCTTCCTCTGCGGAGTGGGAATAATGGAGTGGGAATAATACACAGAGTTGGTCTGAGATTAAATGAGACCATGGAAATGTGGACATTCCTGTCCTTGTTCTGTAGTTGAGGAAACTCACTATGTAGCCCAGATAGTGAACTCAAAGCAACCCTCCTGCCTCAGCCCACTGAATGCAGGGATTACAGGCATGTGCCACCACGTCCAGCAACCTCCTGAGCATTACTGAGAATAATCAAAACAGCAACAAGCATCAGTCTAAACCTGAGTATGTGTGAGATGCTCACGTACACGAACTTCAGCCTTTGCAATCACCCTTTGCATAATTTTTCTATCATTTTATGGGTGAGTAAACTAAGGCAGAGAGTGTGAAGGCTGAGTAAAGAATCTAGATCTCTCTGATTCTAAGGTCCATGCTTTGGAAGGTTCAACCCAACTCATGTTAAATCATTTTCTAAAGAAAGCTCTTTAAAATGCTTCTATCCTGGGCTAAGGGTTTAGCTCAGTGGTAGAGCTTGCCTAGCATGAGCAAGGCCCAGGGCGTCATCCCTAGTATAGCACACACACAAAAAAAGTTTGAGTAGTTTTAGAAAACAGTTCCATGGCCACTGCTTCTCTTTTACCTTTGCATTGGCAGGAATATTTTCCTCCTCTTTGGTGATATACTCCGTCCATGTGTCCCAGTGTCCACTACCATGTTTAACAAAAAAAAAGTCATAGATGCTTCCTAGACCCAAAGAAACAAAACAGGTCATCAGCATACCAATTTATGCTGCACCTTTGACATAGTCGACTACCTTAACTATCAGCATACAAATCGTATAGCTGGCCTAGTTGTGGTGAAATTTTGCTGGTGAAATCTTTTTGATAACCACAAACCAAAACAACACTTTTTAAAGAGCAATGAGAAATGCTAATTATGTAAATTATTGAATTCTTATTTATAATGTAAACAATAAGGCCTAAAAAATAATTTTTAAAAGGAAGGCAATAAATTACTCCAAAACCATGTGTGGTGGTGCAATCCTGTAATCCTAGCACTTGGTAGGCTGAGGCAGGAGGATCTCAGAGAATTCAAGGCCAGCCTGAACTACATAATGAGACCCTGTGTCACAAAACAAAGCAAAACAAAACAAAACAAAACAAGCCCTCCAAATCCCACCTGCAGAAATAACTTTTGATGGCAATCTTTCCACTCTACCTCCTAGGCACACTACTATATTGAAGATGGAGGAACAGAGAGATGACAAGGCATTTATAAGAAAGATATCATCTGACATATATTTTTATATTGATTGATTAATTGTCTTGTTCAGAGAGGGTTTTGCTATGCAGTTCAGGCTGGGCTAGAACTCACTTTGTAGTCCAGGCTGGCATCAAACTTGCAGTGATCCTCCTGTCTCAGCCTCCCAAGATTATATATATATATACTTTTAGTATTACCATGCCCTGTCATTAAGGTCAATGGAAAGTTACAACAATCTAATCCAAGCAGAGTCTCAAGTGGTCCAGAACCTTCAGGAATGAAGGTGTGGGTCACCCCACCAGGGAAAGAACCAAGACCTGCTGAAGTGCTTGCTGAAGGCCAAGGCAATACAGAATGGGTAGTGGAAGAAGGAAGTTCTAAATATGAGCTGCGACCCCGTGATCAGTTACAGAAAAGAGGATTGTAATTACTATCTCTCCCCAAATGTGGTTCTAATGTAACATAATATGATAGCAGAGTCCCCCAGTTTCCTATAACCTGGTGGTACCTGGGGCTTCTCATGAGCTCCATAATCGACCAGATAATTGAGGCTGCGCCTTAAGGCGTCCTGGGCCCATGTCACTCTGTGTGATCTCTGACCCCTACCTAGTGTGATCTTGGGGCCAACCCCTGGCAACACTGTGACTCCCTTTTTAGCTTGTTTCCTCAGAGGCATGAGGAGACCAAAATGACCAGGGGAAATCTTAGCTTCCAGTTCGGTGGTACCATTGTTGTGCTTCCTGATGTAAGCCTTCCCCCTTCTGGAACCAAAACTTCTAAGCTAGCAGAACATGAGGTCATGGGGACAGGAAGCAAAAATTTTGCTAGTGGATCACTAGGGGTAACGGTGAGTGGTACCATTTCTACTTCCACCCCTTGATTCCTGGACCCATGAATCCTGGCTATGTGAGACACAGTGCCATATAGTGGACGCTGATTCAAAGTATATACAGCCTTTTGAAATACTTTACCCCAACCTTGCAAGCTGTTGCCACCTAGTTGGCGTAACTATGTCTTCAAAAGGCCATTCCACCTTTCTATTAATCCAGCTGCTTCTGGATGGTGAGAGATGTGGTAGGACCAGTGAATTCCATGAGCATGAGCCCACTGCCTCACTTCTTTAGCTGTAAAATGTGTTCCTTGGTCAGAGGCAATGCTATGTGGAATATATGTATATATATATATATATATATATATATATATATATATATATATTT